>JBBJLR010093758.1:0-26698 GCA_037577145.1 Brachypetersius gabonensis | reverse complement strand
GTGTGTGTGTGTGTGTGTGTGTGTGTGTGTGTGTGTGTGTGTGTGTGTGTGTGTGTGTGTGTGTGTGTGTGCGCCCACCTTTGGACCATCAGTATGCTGCTTTGTCATTTACATTGATGCCATTTAGTGACGTTTTTCTTCAAAGAAACTTCCATTCCATAACTGCAGGGGGCAGTCTCTCCCTGGAGCAACTTGGGGTTAAGGGTCTTGCTCAGGAACCCAGTGGTATGCTGAAGGTAGGATTTGAACCCATGACCTCTTGGTCCAGAGGTAAGTATCCTCCCCAATAGGCCACCACCGCTGTGTTTTCAAAAAATGAATAAAAATACTTAATGTAACTGACAGTTTTTCAATATTGTTTCATCAGTATAAATGCATTATGCAGCCACAAAGCCTCAAACATTTAGAAGAGACACATGAAAGAGACACATCCGGTCTGTCTTTAGTGCACGGACACTCACTTTGTGGTGGATCATGACAAAAATATCACTCAATTCATCGACATCATATTTCCCTCTGGTTTAAAACATAATTCTTCAACAGGGAAATCCCAAGCGTTCTTCAAGTTTGTGCCAAAATTATATACAGTTTAAAGATCTTTCTCCTGTTGAACTTCGGTGAGGAGCTGAACTTTAAAAGGAGCGTCCACCAAATGAGACAGAACTGTTTGCATTTAAAAAGGTGCTGAGAGGGTTTGAGAATGGGTTATTTCCAAAAAGGCTGCTGTGATAAAGATAAAGGTAATTGTACATAAGCTTTTCATCACTGTGTGTATTGATCCAAAACCAATTAATTACATTTGCTTTAAGTATTTCTAATGTTTTAATAACACCCCTGTGTCATTTTTTAATTGAAAAGATGTAAACACAGTCTCTTTAGGAAATGGAAAAAATGCACAATATGTTCAGCAGACATTGATGCATAGTTACCTTTTATGTCATAAATTGTACAAAGATTAAAAAGTAAAATCATTCTTGTGGCTCTCTGCGGAAGAGTGGGCACAACAAAAATGCAGGGATAATTCTCCATTCTTCTTGTAAACACCTCCAAAGTTCAGTCTCAGATGTTGCATTTTCTGCTTTTCACGATCCAGATTAACCCCAGTAAAACCCTACTCCACATCTCAGGTGTCCAAACTTGAAAAAGAGTGCTAAAAATGCCACAAGTTGTGTTGAATTTCAACATATTTTGTGAGTGTGCGTGTCATGTTGATTTAGACACAGTTACACTGCCATCCGATCCAAACTCGACTGGTTTATTTGTGTCATTCATTAGTTTTCTGTCTTCAAGGGGAAATGTCCTATATGTATGTGCATCAATGTCCACATGCCCACAAGTAATTTCCACTGTTAAATACAGATGTGTTCTCTCAGGGGTCAACACAAACATGCAGACTAATTACTTATTGGAAGTAATTAGTCTGCGGAATGGAATCTGGTTTTCTCTGTTGTTTTTTTTAAAGAAGAGCTTAACATGTGCTTTATCTGATGTTTCTCGATATTAGTGATTCCCAGCCTTGGTGTGTAGGCTTGTTTCTTCCTTACTTTAGGTGTTCTATATGGAATTAGATGTTAGAGTTAGATGTTATATACAGAACTTCCATAAAGGCCTGAAAGACATAAGAGCCTGAATGTCTGGCTCTGTATGTTCTCAGTCCACTTAGATATTTATGTCTCCCCAGAGCGTCATGAGGCCAAACACATACACACATTGTGGGAGAACAGCATGCACTGTGATTCTGAACAGCTAACTGAAGGAATTGTTCTCTCCCACATCTTTCTGAAGTTTGTTTTTCCCCACAACACAAACACACACACACACACACACACACACACGGATCCAGACACATGACCTCACACTACGTTCCCATATTTTAACATTAATGTTCCTGCACTTGTGAAAGTCTCTGACATGAAAACACCTCCAGCATAATTTAACCTGGGGGACCCCCGTCTTCGTCCCGACACGTCTTAGAGAAATAAATAAGTCAGCGTCTCCCCATAGAAGTGAAGTAATGATGCGTTAAAGTCAAAGCTATTTAGCGCCAGACATCAGTAAAGAAGATAAATTAGTTAGAGAATGTATGTAATGGAAAATCTCTAACGCACACTGTACATGCTCAGAAAACTTTGTGAAAGAGTGGCCAGCAGAATTTTTTTGGCCCCTGGTGGGGTCACAGGAAGTTCAGAAAATTTGATTCCACGCACACCATTTCTTTGTTGCGTCGGCAGGGCCGCTACCCCGCGCTAATTTCTGGAGCTGTTTTTTTATTGCTAAATCCACGTCGTCATGGTGAAGGTCTGAAGATCATCACTTGGTCTTCAGACGCTGACTAATGTGCCGAGCTTTCCAAAGAAACGACCTCATGCTTTGCTGGAATACGAAGACTAACATTTCTTGAAGTCTGGCTCGCGATGTTTATTTGAACGTCACAAAGTTCGTAAATATTTCCAACAAAAGTTTGCGTCCTCCCTGTCATGCATTTGGATCCCATGACCTAAGGGAGAAGACACGGTCTGATAGCACGTTTCTCCACTGCAACACAGTGTTATCTGTGTTTTCCCACACCAGCATTTACTTTTTTATTGTATCCATGATTTATGCAGGGATGGTCCTATGAGTTTTTTTTCCTCCAGAGAAAGGTGCTGTTCTGGGACATGTTTGGAAGTTCTCCAGGAACGCAAACTATTCCAGAACACAGTGGTGAAAAGCAAGTGTTATGGTTTTCTTAACATCCTTACTTACAGTTTACACACATGTATGCAAAGTTTTACTATACAGATGTGCATATTTATACTCCTAGATTTATACTGTATGTTTTTATACTGATTTTATACTGTTTTGTGCTGTATATTTTTAGTTTTATTCTTTTTAGACTGTACATTAGAACATTTTATTGTATACTGTACTGTGACATAGTATTTTATTCTATTTTATTTTATTCTGTTATTTTTCTTAATTTTGGTGCTGTTAACTTTGTACTGTCCACTTTCTGCCATGATCAAACAAACTTCCCACTTGTGGGACTAATAAAGGTTTATCTTATTTTATCTCTCATCTTATTCTTAGCAATGTAAGCTAGACATGCTATTCCTACATGTCTGCAGTGCATGTGACTGTTAGATCACTAAACAGAGGCCATTTGTCTTCCAAAAGAGACCAATTGCAAGTCCATCTTTTTGATGGGCAGCTGCTAGTCTAGTGGTTCAGGCGTTTGCCCTGCGATCGGAAAGCTGGGGTTTCAAATCGCAAGGTACCGTCCCCACACACTGCTCCCCAGGCGCCGTGTTCATAGCTGCCTGCTGCTTCACTTGGCGAATGGGTTAAATGCAGAGGAAGAATTTCACCCCATTCACACTGTGTGTTGTGGTGTGCTCACGTCACTTTATACACTTTACTTGCACTTTTTTTTACTTCTGCTTCATTCACAATTGTTTGATCTTACAATAGATAATTTAGTTTTGAAGTAATGTGTGTTTTCTAAGCCAGGATGGGCTGAGAACAACATTCACCTCGTTTGCAATCCACAAACTCATTCTTGCCATTGTCACATGGCTTAATTTCCACTTTTCCTTAGAACTGGTTTGGACTTTTTCTCTGAGGGTCAGTGATGTCTTTTTGTTTTTGTTCAGTCAGAAATGAGTTTTCCTCAAGATAGTCGTGGTTCAACTCTTGCTGAAAATCCCTTTGGTGGAAAAGTCTCTGCTGAGCTCCAGGAACAGATGGAAAGAAAGGAAAGCTTTGCTTGAATTCCCCCCAGTGATATTCTCTTGACATTCTTGCATCACTTCCACTGACCCTTACGCAGCCTTCTTTGCCAGTTCTCTACACATGTCCTCCTCCTTCATCTGGAATTTTTATCATACGTGTTACATCATCATAAAAATAATTGATTTAACATTGGCTGATCTCCATACACTTCCATTAAAATATTTTAAATTTCCAGTGATGGGACACTATATGTCCAAACATTTGTAGGCATCACCTCATCCAACAGTTCTCCTCTTTAGTGCAGCAACAGCCAATACTCTTCTAGGAAGGCTCCACACTAGATGTCAGAACATTGGTGTTAGCATTTGATTGCATTCAGCCATGAGAGTGGGGTGCGAAATACAGGGGACCCCTAACTGATACTTGAGACTCCTCTAAAGCCTCAATAACGTCAGTATAGTGAGATGACCCCTTGATTGCCATTAGGTGGTTCATACACTGCACTAGAGGTCAGGCACTGATGTTGTATGATCAATTCTGGGATACAAGCACTATTCCAGTTCATCCCAGAAATATTGGATGGAGCTCCATCACTCCAGAGAGGGTATACACTGTTCCACAGCCCAATGCTGGGATGGGGGTTATAGCCACGCTTGGCATTGGGTATGGTGACCCTAGGCTCATGTTGGTGTTTGGGCACGATTGAACATCTTTGTCAGCTGTGGGTGCAACTGGTAGCAGAATTCAATAGTTGGAGACGATGTCTTGGTACTTCAAACGTATGTTATACTAAAACAGTATATAGTCACCTATAATCACTCATGAACACACCACAGTGTGAAATTCTTTCTCTATATTTAACCCATTCACCAAGTGAAGCATGGAGCTGCCACCAACGAGCAGTGTGTGGGGATGGTACCTTGACACTAGCAGTCCAGAGATTCAAACCCACAAGCTCCTGATTGCCAATGCCATAACCACTGGGCCACCAGCTGCCCCAGCTCCTCTAAGCTCGGACTACTTGTTTTGACAGAATAAATTGCGTTACTTCCTTGTTACAATTGTGCATCTACAGTGTTGTGCATTTACCGCCAGAACATTCAACAAACATTTCAAGGTCCTATTTATGTTCAAATAACACTGGGTGGTCTATTCATGATACCTTACCTTTTGTGCTTCCTTTGTTTGCGGGCGTCTACAATCCATGGGACATCCATGTTATTCTCGTCTTGCGTCATCTGTTAAAGTGTGATCTTTATGTCTTTTTAGGTGAGCTTCTGGTTAGTGAGAGAAATCCTCATGGCTCAGACGCTGAAGATTCGCGCTGAAATCCTGAGCCACTTCGTAAAAATCGCAAAGGTAATGTCTGTGACATTTTGGGAAGATCTAATGCAGAATTATACAAAAAGTCTTAGGTTTGCAGAAACTACAGAAGACTTTGTCCACTTTACCATGCACTACAGCACAGTATGATCTAGGGTTGCAAGGATTAACCGGTTTGACTATTCCCTTATTCCCACTACTTCCCCAACACCGCAAAACAAATCTGCCGGAACCAGAAACATATAATAGCGAGACCCACATGGACAAAAACATTTGCACGACCCGTACACATGGCCCGGGTGTCCCAATACTTTAGTCCTCTATGGAACGTGCACGCTGCTTTTCTAGGCGGGGCAACCACCAATCTCAACGAAACTTCACAGTTAGATAGGGCTCAGTGACACCTTTCCAACAACCCCACGTTTGCCTCTTTAAAAATCAGCTATTTTAATTGCATTTTTAAATTAAACAATGCAATTTATGTTCAAGTCATCAGGAAGGTTTGAGTTAATTTCTCTTGCTAAAAAGGACATACAAACTGAAAATATAAAAATGTGTAGTTCGTAAAAGGAGCTGGATGTGTTTACAGAGCAAGTTTACTTGAATTTAATTACAAATTCTCCATGAGTGTGTTAAAATGCAGCTTTAAATATTATCTATTTAAAGATTACTTGAATTTTTTTTACTTAAAAAGTTTTGACTGTGGTGTATTCAGAAGGCAGCAGTATCCTCAGTCTGTGCAGCTTACAGACTTTTACAGTCTTACAGACGGTTACAGAGATTACTTTTAATTTACTTTTCATTTTGAAAAACAGCAAAAAATTGCATCTAAAGTTCAAAACCTTTATAGAAGGTGTTTGTGTGTATATGTGTTATCTCGACATACAACGCTCACTCCCTTAAAAACTTTAAAACAATGAGACATGAGTGTTTGGGCTTAAGCTATTAGTGCCGTATTTATGTCGTTGAAGTAGTTTGGTTGCGTGCAGCGGAAGAATACACAGTAACACGGCGTATGAGTGAGGTAGTCGGCGCCCCCAGTACAGTACAGTGTACAAGCACAGTCCTTTTCCTTTTTCTGTGGATTAGTTGTGTTTTTATGTTCTAGATTAGGATTTTACCACTGTGTTCAGATCGGTAAGTGACCTAGGCTAGGGTGTGTTTCCACTTGCACCAAAATTTGGATTACATCACTGTCGTGATTCGAATACCCCCTGTATGCACTCTTGTACCTGTGTTGAACTTGCGATATCGTGTAAACCAAACAAGCAAATAGTGTAGACCACCAACCCGTCAAATCACAGCTATTTCTAAAATAAAGTAAAATAAAAAAAGATTTACATAAAACCAGTTTGTCGTTTTTAGAACAAAACCTCATTTCCAAAATAGTAACATCCATAAGTTATAATAGACGGTAATGTAGAAATATTTGATTCCTTATAATTTTAGACCATTTGAGCCCATTTATTATAACATTTAAACATAATGTAATGGGCACTTGTAGTTAAAAAGCAAATTTCAAACTGCAAATTCAGGGTTTTGTTCAAGAATAAGAGCAGTGATGCAAGAAATGTATATATAGAATATCTTAATGAAGATCTGTGAGTCTTAAAATTTTACAATCAAGATGATGAATTATGACTTTTTGAATTGCATGTAATAAAGCTATTGATGGAATTATGCTAAATAATGGCAAGCTGGATTCTCATATGTTTTCGCTTTGAAATTAGTCGCTGTTACAGTTAAATTCCGCATAAAAATCATCAAACCAGGGCCTTATGCATGGAACAAGTTTTAATATATTTTGTCATTATTTCCATAACTGTATGTGAGTAAATTTTATGGGCCGGCACAACTTTATAGCAGATGTCTGAAGAACTTATTTTTGTGCTGGAATACTATTTCAAAAGATTTTTTTCTTTGTACTAATATGACTTGCAGTGAAAGATAATCTTGGAGCTTCAAATCTTGACGCTTACCTACTTAGCTGTTGCTCTACTCAGCCATCGCATCATTTAGTAATAAAATACCAGGGGGGTGATTGAAAGAGCCTCAGGTTGGCCCTACATTCCCAGGACGTGTGTTGTGCGGATTCTGTACATCTTTGTCGCCTTTTTCAGAGTTTGCATCCCTGAACATGCTGAGACTGATTTATTTCCTGATAACTCTGCAGACACACATACTTTCATACTTGGAAATTTTGTGCAAATGTAAAATTAGCAAGCCACAGATTTGCTCAAAGAACATGATTCTTAGAACTTTAGTTATATGGCCAGCTCCATTTTCAGCCATATATATATATATATATATATATATATATATATGGAGACAAAACAACAAACACACACACACACACACACACACACACACACACACACACACACACACACACACACACACTTCTTTTAACAAGGGTGCCACTTTACATGGGTGAAAAGCAAAGAAAGTTTAGATATTTTATATATACTGTATTTTTTTTTCTGAACTGTTGCTGTGTGTGTGTGGGGGGTGTAAAAAATAAGAATCTCCTCTATATGTGTTGTGTTTGTAGAGCAGCTTTTCTATGCTTGGTATTCCAGCAGTTTCACTCCTGATTCAGCTTCTGATGAATGAAACAGAGTCTCTCTCTCTCTCACACACACACACACACACACACACACGCACACACTGCTCTTAACATCACTGTTTTACTTGTTGCAGTTGTAAAATAATGTAAGTGTGTAGTTTAACATTTTCAAGGTACAACATATTATTTATATGTATTTTTAAATTTTGAATAATAATACATAAAACAACTGTCCAGCCATCGAACGGTACACCACTCAAACTCAGAACAGGGCCACTGAGGGCTGGAGTGGTGTAAAAGTCAGCCAGAATCTGGCGGTTTGCATTCATTCAGTGTTTCTCTGCAGAAACTGTTGGAGCTGAATAACCTCCACTCCCTGGTGTCTATAGTCTCGGCCCTGCAGAGCGCTCCTATCTTCAGACTGAGCAAGACCTGGGCGGTAAGACACACACACACACACACGCACACACACACACACACACACACACACACACACACACAAATTCACAGAACATTTAACTTGAATGGTACGTCTATTTATAGTCAGTAGTCCCCCATTCCCACACTCTTTAAAGCAAACCTTGGACCTGAAAGGAGCTGGTTCTTCAGGCACCCATCTTTGATAGTCTTGTTTAATCCTCTTAGTTTCAGCTCATTATTCGAATTTGTCACCATTATTGTCATTTTTACTGTCTGATTAAACTGAATGCCTGGCCCGCACTACAGGATTGTGCAGACTGATGTTGAGACACTGAATAAAACACACTTTCAGATAAAGCTCCTGGACAAGAGTCCCAACCACTGCTTCCCACTCTCAGAACCTGGTCTGGATATGAACAGACATGGTTAGTGACAGTGAGGTGATTGCAGGTGGTGTGATCTTTCTGCACAGAAGAAAATATGAATGTTTTACAGGAAACATGTAGGCTAGACGTGATAAACATGTATTCTGTTTCCACAGTTTATCCTTCTTTTCTGTTTTATAGTTCTTGAACTAGTCACCATACTCAGAGCTTCTATACAACCTGACTGGGGCAAATTGACCTTATGGTATCTTACGGTATAGACCTCTCATAAGGTCTTTTTTTATTAACAGTATTTGGCCTTACGGTATCTTACGGTATCTTACGGTATCTTACGGTATAGACCTCTCATGAGGTCTTTTTTTATTAACAGTCTAGTTTTTTATGAACTAGAAACACATCCAGACGTCAGTTTGATCACTTTGCCACATCAGCTGGTGAACAGTGTGAAATTCTTTCTCTCCATTTAACCCATTCACCAAGTGAAGCGCGGGGCTGCCACCAATGAGGGGCACCCGGAGAGCAGTGTGTGGGAACGTTACTTTGCTCAAGAGTACCTCATTGATGACACTAGCAGTTGGAATTCGAACTCCCAACCTTTTGATTCCAGGACTAAAACCACTGGGGCAGCTGGGCGGTCGAGTGTTTAGAGCGTGATGTTATATAGAGTGTGAATGCGATCTTGTGCTTTACTGACACTTCTCAAAAATGCTCCCAGAAAAAAATCACAGTATTGCATTTGACAAGCTAAACTTGTTGAATACTATATCTGGACCAGTTTTCTGTTTCAGCACTGGAAATGTGGCTGCTGACGTGTGGGTACTGCAAGTAAAAAAATAATAATAATGAAACCGCAAGTGACGCCCTCTTCCCATCCTTCATCTTACATCAAGACTTCAGAGTCACTGAGCAGCTTTCCTGAGTCGCTTTATATTTGACATATAACTGCAAATTCTTATTTATGTGAAGGAAAATACAGACTTTGGTCCAAACTTTTCAGTGGACCCTGAACCATAAATCACAAAAACATAGAGCACAAGTATAGCCATAATGGCGTGTACACAAACACAAACACACACACACACACTCACACATTCACACGTTTTGATTTCTGTTACTCCGTGGTCTGGATCAAAAATAATTTTCCCTGGTTAAAGAAATCCATGTAAGAGTTGCATAAGGATGCAAAAATGTGAAATCATGGAAGCATGAGCCAATAAAAAACAAGATGGCAGTCTTTATTTCCTTTCCGGAAGTTCTTCTAGGTCAGCAAAGCTACCGTTATAGCTAGCTAATGTTAGCGATTAACTGCACCGCATGTTTCCTCTAATGTTGGATGTGAAGGGTTCAAAAATAATATTTTTTCAATTGCTCAAACACTGTAGCGTCACATTTGATTGTTGGCTTCATTCCTGGGAGATCACAAGTTAGATGCTTGTTCTACCTGTGGCTAGGAGTCCAAGAGAGCATGATTAGCCTCCCCCTCTCCCCCTCCCCGTCAGAATAATGTGTATTAGCTGATGCCACAGAACAGACAGTAGCTTTAATCCTTAGAGTGTAAAACAGTCTAGAACCGGTGTTTACCCTCAGAACTCATAGTGTATCAGTAAACTCTGATTTCAGTAAATAAAACCGGTGTAAAACAGCTTTTGTTCTCCTACACTTTCGCTGTTTGCTGCTCTTTCTCTCGGCACACCGCCACTTGGCCGCTCTCCAGAGCCCCTCCCTCTGCAGGTTTTCCCCACCCACTTGTGGCTGGAGACAATTCTGAAAGTTCGCTCGGGTTCAAAGATCTTTTGTCTTTTTTCTGTTTGTTTCTAAAACCTAAAATAAAAGAAATTAGCATGTGATACAATTTTTAAAACCCCAGTAGTGGTTATTATTACTATTACATGTTTTTAAAATTATAGTAACTAATGGTTCTACATGACAAAGAGTCACTAAACAAAGCTCAGCATGAAGTCTGACACCTCGAGCGTCAACACAAACCGGGAGAACTTCCGTAGAAGGAGCTGTTTTGCCAAATGATGACAAATGACAACCAATATCTGTACTGCACTCCCTCAGATGCATTATTGTGTAAGAAAGATGTAGATTTTCCACCCTCCACCCTGACAGGCAACAGTCCAGGGTGACCTTGGCTTTAGAGTGCCCTAAGAAAAGTACTTGGAAAAATGGATAACATTCATTTTTTCACGTGGATCTATTTATTATTGGGATAAAATTACTGCACACTGCAAACCGCCTCGGAAATCCTAGTTATTAAAAAGGTCATTCGTGATGAAAAAAAATAATCAGTTTCCAGTTTTTGTGGATTTTTCCTGTCGCATAAAGTGGTTAATTACATTATGCAAGAAAATGGCTCCCTTAAACAGTTGCGTCTTTCTCCCCTTGGTGCCATAAGCTGCAGTGGCCTTAAATAACAGTAGCAGAGTTCCTCACGTGGAATCCCAGGACACACACACCCACACTCTTGCACACGTTATTGTGAAAAGCACGTTTTAAAGCTGAATCCAAAGACAGAAGAGAAACGTGCTGTCCTGTGTTTTACTCTCATCCTGGCAGCGAAAACCTTGGAAGTCTGTAGCCCATACGTGGCATCACTGCAAGTTCAGTGCTGTTGTGTGTCCGTGTCTATTAATCGCAGCTTCTTCTGTGCCTGTCCCCAGGTGACAGCTTTCTCCACCAATTACTGCATGGACACAGTGGCTGATAATGTTTCAAACATGGATTTTCAACGAGCGATTCAATTTTTATTGGCGTCCTCGTAAACATTTTGACAGAATCACACCTACATTCAGACCTCATAACATCTCAGACGTTTCCATGCACATAAATATACACCAGTCTTTCATGCACAGCTGGGCAAGAACAAACTAAACTCCAGAACAGTGTTTGAAATGAAACGATGACCGGTCACATTGCAGAACGATAGCTTTAATATAATGATAGCTTTGAGGCTATTTACTTTTATCTGTATTCCAAAACCTGGTTGATCCCAGAGGAATATGTTTATGTTACAACTGCACAGATGCACACGAAGAGACAAGAACAATCTAAAATATAAAGTCTAAATAAAATCGATAAAAACTCTACAGAAAATACTCAGTATGAAATACACTATGATGTATGCACAAATGCTTACATACAGACAAGTAACTTACAGTTTAATTCATTAGTAGTAACACTTACGTGATTAGGGGTGTTATTGCTGTAATAGATATCATTACATATAATAATGACAATAAGCTGATTTGAATTATCGTTTTTTGATTGTCTGATTCTGATTCTCAGTGCTTTAACAGTCAGGAAGGTGTGTTTCAGTGTACTCTGAAAAGGGAAGTCAGACTGTTCACATGCCCTCCAGTCACTTGCTGTTTGAGCCAGAACCTCTTACAGTGGGTTGCCAAGTGTTGGGCATAATACCTCTTTCTGGATATTCTCACCAGTAGCTGACACTTTCTAATTGAAAAAGAAACGCAGAACATGAGTTCGCCCTTTGGCTTCATGCATTAACCATATAGCTTGATGTTGCGGCTTCTTGGCAGGGTAATGGCAGATCCAGCACAGGGTCTCCACTGTGTTGCACGGTAGGATTATCTGGTAGTCTGAAAGCTTTTCAGCAGAATTCAAGTGTTGGCAAAGACTATTGTAATCTGAATTGCAGATGGTAGAAATGGCAGAGATTTTGTTTCACTCCTTGCTTGGCAGGATTTAGTAAAACAGTGCTAATTTACTGTACTTTTTACTGTAATTTAAACGTTTTTTTTTTCTTTTTCTTTTGTATTTATTGTTTGCTTTATTTACATACATCATAATTTATTGTCTGCAAGGTTTACATACATAATACTAGCTAGCTCACATGAGTATTTACCCAGCATGAACTGCATCGTTTACAAAAGAGCAGTGTGTTCAGAATTGGGAAAAGACTGAAGCACATGTTTAATTATACTTCTCAATTAGTCTGTGGAAGGAAATGTCATTAAACCCTTGATGAGGTGATCATTTGGGAGTCTTAGTCGTCTTCTATTTCAGTTCTAGTTAGACAAAAGGAAGGAAACATTTTCCATTGTGCTGCAAGTTTGCGGTTAACACAGCAGTTGAGAAACACTGGGTTTCATTAATAAAAAGACAAAAACAAGCTAAAAAAAATCGAGCAGAAACAATTAACTGTACTGTCTGTTGAATCTATTGAGGCAATAAAATCAAGTTCTGTAAGTTTAGGAATTACATTTATATACTGTTTTGAAAAATTAAGACAAATGCTTGTGTTTTCCTTCACAATAATGATCTTTTTGGTTTTTTTGCCTAGTACAAGCCTTTCCATCTCAGTCATTACATGTTTTATATTATTGTTATTGTTATTAGAATAATTATTATTATTACTACAATTATTATTATTATTATTCCTGATGTTAATTGATGTAGTGCCCTGCTTAAACCAAAGGTCAGTTTACAGGCGAATCAAACAGTGTTGTTCCAGTTCACACTGAAGAAGAACTGGTTCAAAGTTCAGTTCATTCAAAAAAATGAACTAGTTCACATTCATCGTAATTTTTTTACATTTTATTTTTTTTACTATTTGCACACGTTTGTGCACAACACTGGAATCAAACATACCTCAGAAACCAGGGGATTTTTTTTGTCACGTAAATGTATAAGGCTAACCTCTCACAGCACTGAATTCAACCAGGAAGAGTAGCAAAGGTGGTAGCAAACATACATGTGACAGAAACAGCTGTTATGCTGATGAGCAACAGTACTTTTATGCAAAACATTCCTAACCCTGTAAGTTAAGATCTGGACTTGTTAGGAAGTGTGGATTTGGATTCAGCACAGTGGACTTTTTGCAAATCACATGTTGCAAAATCCAGTGTTGTCTCTGCTGCTTTTCCTAAACAGGGGGTTATGGAGTCTATAGCAGCACTGATGGGGCAAAGGCAGAGAAACAAACCGGACAGGTCATCTGTCCGTCACAATAAAGATACACACACACACACACACACACACACACACACACACACACACACACAAACACTAAGAGTGCTTTTTAAGAGAAATAATTATATTCAAGAAAAAACAGATTTATTGCTTTTTTGCTTGATGTGCTGCCACTAGTTCACCTTTGTTAGCTTGGTGTCTCTGGGCTGGAAAAAGTGAAAGCATGGTGTAATTGGATGTTGTTTCTCGCAAGTCGTTAAAACATGGAGTTTCAATCTGTACCACAAATGTCTTTACAAGTATTTTATCCTAATTCAAATCTGATCCGTAGTCAGTAGTGCAGTTTTTATGAAGAAAAATAGAAAGACTGCCTTGACATTTTTGTTTATTTATTTTTTTTTATTATTATTTCTTGTCATCAAAAGAAATGGGAAAACAAAATGTGGGAAATGCAAATCTGTCAGTGTGAACAATTTGAAATTCTTTGACCACATTCACCAAGAGAAGCAGCAGGCAGCCAGTAACACAGCACCCAGGGAGCAGAGTGTGGGGACAGAACCTTACACAAGGGTACCTCAGTGGTGCCACTAGCAGTCCTGAGATTCGAACCCACGGCCCTCTGATCAACAGGGGCAACTCCCTAACCACCAGGCCACCAGCTGCCCCACTCGGTTAATTGCACAGCTCTGTTACATTCTGGTAATGCTTTCGTATATATCTGGCATTTTGTTGTTTACATTTAAACAGTTTAAATGTTCAAATATAACATCAAAATGGAACAACCCGTCACTTTTAAGGGTTAACAAACAGCTCCCAAAACTAGTAATTGTGCTCTTGTTTTGTTTAAAGGCACTGTACTGTGAGGATTTGTGAAATGTTTTATCATAACAGAGCTCTATTATGTATCTTAATCACCACTTTTGTTCGAAAATCCCAGACACACCATGGTCCTTAATGAGAAGCATGTCGACTGAACAGCTAAATCTCTGGGGTTCAAGGTTAACCGCTCCCAGCTGCACTCCGGTTTGGCTCTGTGCGCTCCACAGCAATACTTTCCACTAATCCTGCTGCCGTGTCTGCTCTTACTGGTAATGATGGAAGAGGAGCCTTCCCTACCAGAATTCTTCATGTCATTCTTTCCCATTGCTGGTAATTTCATATAATTTTCAAGGTGATTCTCTGTGGGCCACAACAGAGCGAGCATTTGTGAGGCATTTGTGGGGTTGTGCCATTTGTTCCAGTACATTAAACCTTTTCCACTGAATCGGTTTGTCTTAAGTGAGTTTTCCAGTATTCTAAAGATGCACTGTGGTTTGTAAAATGGTTTTACATGTTTATTTTCTATGTGTAACATCAGGTACCACATTACTCTACAGTGAAACTCCACACTGGAGTCCTGAAAATATACTTGTCTTGCTTGTATAGTGTGGTGAAGGTGTTCTGTAGAACTGTGTCCAGGCACACCCTTTTCTGGATACATCGAAAGACATCACGGTGCATCATTTTGTAGCTGATGTTATGGCTTCAAGCTATTTTGTGTGGCACCATTTAATATATAAATGTATCCAAATGCTAGTACATTTTATGTATATTTTCCTCTCAGTGCCACTGGGCTGCCAAATTGCTGGGTAGTCTAAATAAAATAAACAAGAAGAAAATGCAAAAAAACAGGTTAGATTATTTCCCACTGAAACATCGGGTTGTATTGATGTTGGAATCGTCGCCATATTTAAAAAATTGGGAGAAGAACAGGTGCCAAATTCAGCCATAAATATATTTTTTATATATATATATATATATATATTTTCCTATTGACAAGAGAATTGTCGGCCGATTCTTACTCAGTTAATTGATTGACATTGCTCTTTTTAAGTGGGCAGGAAGACCCTAAACCCATTCAGTCTCTGAGCATTATGCTATTCAGTGCGAACCTGTGTTAACAGAAATGGCTGATAGGGTTCTCCTCCAAGCATGTTAAGCTGGCTTCCGGAACAATGGTGGTGCGTCTTCATCCTCCCAGACCCCCACCCCAAACCTTGGAGATCTAACTGGCCATGAGTGACATGGTGAAAAGAGAAACACCACATTGAGCAAAGAAGAATACATCAGCAATATATGTGGAGTATTTTTTTTCTTTAAAGTTCAATTGGTTTACTAAATTAGTCACAGGCATGTGAAGACACTGGAGTCATGAACAACTCATGCTTTATACACAACGGCATCCAGTTTAGTAGCGGAGCTGCTTTTGACTGTATATTTGCTTTTCCAGTGGCTCATCGTGTCTTGTGGTTGTGTGTTTGAATCGTTTTCTTCTTTTCCTCCCTCCGTCTGTGTGTTCTCAGTTTACATAAGTGCATTTGAAAGCGCTACGTGTCTGTGACTGTATTTGTGCTTCCCGTAGGTCTTCACCACTGCATCTGTCATCAGCCCGTATACTCATTATGCATTAAAGCAGGGCGTCCTTCATCCTTCACCATATTTTCCACCTTAAAGAAATGTACTCGCCACACACGTCTTAGATTCTCTCAAATTGTTCAGGTTTCTCAGCCATTGCTGGCTGCTCCATTTGCATATTCCTTTCCATTATTTCAAATCATCATTCGGTTCTGTTGGGGATACGGCGGCCGCTGCAGTTTTGGCTCCGGACTATAGAGAGAGATGTTTTTGCTTCATTACGGCTGTTCACCTAGTTTAAAATTCCACTATAAAATTTTTCATCAGCGCCCACAAAAGGATATTTGCGGAACTGGAAAAACTTCTGTCAGTGTCAAGTGATCTATGGCCGGTCTGTCACCACCGCCTGGTTAGCAAATAGAGGAAATTATGCTCTCATGTACTGATTTTTTTTTTTCCAGGCAAAAGACTTGTTTGTGCTGTAATGTATCTGTCTAATGTTAACTCCTAAACTCACTGGTATTCTTACCTATACCCTTTTATCAACTCCACACGTTCACTACA
Organism: Brachypetersius gabonensis; assembly: GCA_037577145.1. Classification (NCBI taxonomy): domain Eukaryota; kingdom Metazoa; phylum Chordata; class Actinopteri; order Characiformes; family Alestidae; genus Brachypetersius; species Brachypetersius gabonensis. The sequence continues at coordinate 10,396 of JBBJLR010093758.1, read as the reverse complement.
TAATCAGTTACTGTCTTACACACCTTGTTTCTCTTATATGATAAACGTATATGATCAGTTTGTTCTTCAGTGCTCATCAGTATTGTTTGTATTGTCATAAAATGTTCAGATAGTGTAAAGAGCAGCTGCCATGTGAAAAGGACAGTGACAATATAATTGAAGTCGAAGTTTATTATTAGCCTTAGCATTACACGGCGCCCCCCATGTGTGGCAGCCTGTTACAGCAGCTCGGCTCATTTCTGAGCTTCTTTCTTTTTTTCCTTTTTTTAGTAAATTTCCCACTTGTGGGACTAATAAAGGTTTATCTTATCTTTTCTTATCTTATTATTATATGCACAAAGTGTACAGAGCACAATGAAATGCTTACTTAAATACTCTCTTCGCAGAGAGCGCATAAAGACGTAGCAGTACAGCAACAATAACTAATCACAGGCAAGAGTAAGTTGCATAAATGTACAGTGTTGTGTGATGCAATATTTTACATAGACTGAGGAACAGATTTATTGCACAGAGAGAGAACCACAGCCATTGTGTGTTGAATAGTCTGACAGCACTGGGATTGCACTGTGTGTGGATTGCCTTCTTGTGCTGACTCAACACCCCCAGTGAGGTCGGACTTCAGATATAACAAAATCAAAGTAAAAATGTGTAGCATAATACAGTACTAAAGGCATTCCAACCTGAACGTTTTTTTTTCTCATGTGGAAGCAGTACACAGTGAACGTGAAGTTCTTGGAGCCAAAACTGTGCAATACAGCTTCCTTTGCTCCTCACAAAAGGAGGGCATTGTTTAGGCCTCCCGTTTTGGAAAAGTTAAAGGAGCATGGAGAGTTTTCATCTACACTTTCAAGAACTGAAACTTTACGAGCGCTTTTTTCCACACAGATCGGATGTCCATAACTTTGGGGTACTGCTGGAGCTGCTATGACTATCTGAGATGAAGCAGAGAATAAACATAATCCTTCTATCTTTGGTCAAGAACTTGGACACAGTCGATCAGAGAGAGCAAATGTGTTTGGAATAAAAAGCAACATCTATCCACGTCCATAGATCACATTCGGAACGTGAAGGGCTTTACAGTAGTAGACAGATCAGTGTGCTGCATGAACTGTATTGAAAAATTCGATATTGGGCTTGCTTTCAGTCAAGGCAAGATTAAGACCACCACATATCTCTGGTGGGGGGGCCGCCACTGGACATGCATAATAAACATCCACTGCAACTGGCACAACACAGAATAAATAAATGAAGTGTAAAATAATTAATAATTCTATGTGCCTAATATTATAGACCAGGCCTGATCTCATTAGCATTTGGCACCATTGTAGGACAGTTCAGTGCTGTGAATACTGCTCTCATGGACCCAGTGAACTAAAGGACAGCTAACAGGCTAAAAGGCATCCCATTAATGACAAAGATCTTTATTTAAAGGAGACATATTATACCTCTTTTTAAACAAGTTTTAACAGGTCTATGGGCTACAAAATCAGTCTCACATAAAGAGATTCGCCAGCTTTATTCTTCACAGTTTCAGTCCCTTTCAAAATGAGCCGTTTAAGGACTCCGTCACATTTATGCACATAAGCTGTTGTGGCCAAGCCCCACCCATCCCGTGCTAACGCTGCACGTGAAACATCAGCCCTATATGTTTGACCCCGAGTCGGACCCAGAGCAAGATGAACACACTTTATGAGTGACTTGCCTTTGCCTGTGGCCACAGCGCTCGCCAGCAGACAAAAATCTTCACCTAATCTAGTGGGTGGGTCTCAACAGATTGGGGGGGGTTCTATGCAAATTTCGTCATCCTGACGTCAGGATAAGGGAGGCGTCACTGACACCAAAATCTTTCAATTGACTCAGAAAATGGATGGATGTTTATAGGAGCAGATGCAAAAAGTGCATTTTGCATAATATGTCTCCTTTAAAGTACACACTTCATAGTGAAATAAAAAAATAGCTTATACACTTATATTTGTGAATTAGTTTGGTCCGCCTTGAATAGCACTTAACCCAGCCTGATCTTCCATGACTGCTTTATGAAGGAACTGCGCACATATGCCTAAATCCCAGTGGCTGTTTGTTAGACCTATTATGCCCATATTTGGGTGCCAACCATCGGATATTCAGCCCCAGTGTGGGGAAAAAATTTTACAACACCGTTAATGTCATACTTCTATAAGACTACTTAGAGCTTAGAGGCATTCATTAAAAGCATTGCTCAGCAAACTGGATAACAATAAAGCCAAAAGGTCATGACAGGGTGTATGTTACAGTGAGTGTATCACTAGGACAGCCGTTCCCAGGAACTGAAAATGACCTGCCAGGAACAAACATCATAATATACTTCTATAGAAATAGATGAGTGCGTATGTGTGTGGGTGTGTTTACGTCACCATATTTGAATGATCTTTGTGTTTTCGTTTACACTTAGGACACTTTTACTTGGAAGCATCGATAATTTTCAACTAAAGAGGCAAAGTTGATTCGGTTCATCTGTCCATATATGCTGTGGGACGCGTTGTTGGAGTTTAGGTAAAACGTGCTGTATGTTTTTCTAGATTTCTCAAGGGCTCGTTGTCCAGAAATGAGTGCCGACGCAGATGGGCCATAGTCTATTTGGGAGTGCGCTGAGCTGTTCAAAGCTTTCTTAGGAGAGTTTGAATATGAAACTATTCTGCTGGTTGACGTCTTGAACCAGAAAGAATCCAGGTGCACTGGAGAGGCATTTGAAGATTTTTCATGGAACACCTCTGGCTTGCGTCTTTCTTCACTGCATGCTACATCTTGGTCAATTTAGGTGTGACTGACACAGTTCAGATTTGACAGGTACAAGACTAAACGTCAAAGGCCTAGTATCTAGGGACTGAGGCTTTATTGCAAAGGGATGATTATTTAAAAATGTTCCATTGGTTTTTTAAACAGTCACCATTAGAGATCCTGCACTTGAACTTGTAAGCAAACACAACATCACATTATGTGTAAACTAGGGGACACTTTTTTCATGGTCTGATACCAGTACTGACACTGCAGTCTTGATTATCAGCCAATTCCAATTTCTCTCTCTTAAACGGCTAAGCTACTTTCTAAATACACTTTAAAAATGGTTCCTTATTTCTTCTAGTGTACTACTTTTTTATATGAAAGGTCTTCATTGCAATTTTTGCTGTTTCTTAGTCAAGTTTTGCTGATACAGAAAATCACATCAGTTTTTTCCTCCCTTCAGTGGTTCTAGAGAGAAACTAAATTCTATGTATATTTTTGAAAGTTGTTGTAATACTATTATTATTTTCATATTGGTCTCACTGATGCGTGAGTCTCTCGCTCAATGCGTGAGAGTCAGCAACCCTGTTATCTACATGTACAACAAACAAACAACATATTAATTTGCAAAAAGTTACAAGTATAACAAAAGACCGTCAGCCGAGCCGCCGAGTTTCGTTTTTTCTAAAAGTGACGTTTCTAGCTAAACCCTTGAAGCTACATGAATGTTAGCACCAAAATCAGCGCAGAGATTGTTGAAGAAACACAACAGAATGAAACAAAGTTTTGTTGCCTGGTGTAATGGAATTCTGCACACATGACTGAATTGCGAGTGGCTCTTTGTTAGATGTATAATACACTTGGGTGCGGAAGCCTGGCTTTGAATCCCTACATAGTTCACAATGTTGAAAGTAGGAAGGCTTTTGAAACACTGTCTTACTGTTCATCTGTATTACGCATCATCTTTATATCTCTGCTTAATCAAAGTTTAGTTAAGCATTAACCGTTCTAGTGATTTTGACCCGTATTTGACCAATACCGATGCATAACATGCTGTTAACTTAATACATAATACCTGTTTCGTCTGGAAATTAAACAACAAGGTGATTTCTGACTTTTTGTGCTACTTCTTGAGCTTTACACTATTCGATTTTATTGTTTCTCACAAAGCCACTGTGGACTGTGTGAGCGTATATGTGTTGTTGCCATACTCCAGCAATTTAGCACCCACCAAGACGTTAAACGTGAAGAAGTCTGACATTTTAGCATGTCATTAGAGTTTTAAGGTTCATCTGAATGCAGAGTTTACCAGTGCTAATGTGTACAAGCTGTAGGCATCGGCCCCAGAGTCTTATAAACTAACGAGTTCTCAGCTTCCATGAGCTCATGCCATGACCAATAAGAGTCTTTTTTTAATGGGACGCTAGGGAGAGACAAGCTGATGAGGTGATGCATAGAGTTTGAACCATGCGACTGTTTGGGTTGGCTGATTCGATGCGCTGTACAAAGAGCTGTGTAGGCAAAAGGTGCAGAGTATACAGATGTTTCGAAATCGTTTGTTGCCACAGTTTAACACTAAGACCCCAGGCACTAGCCTTACTTGCGCCATGATACGTCTCACGTGAAGTCTTTGGCGGAAGATTGATGGAAATTGTGTAAGACTGAGCATGAAAATCACAGAAGGGGAGGTTTTGGGAGGCACCGAAGCACCATTTCAATCTGTCATCTGTTTTGCTGCAGTCTTGTCTGTTTAACTGTGTAATATTACCATAATTAACCATCCAAATCCAAAACAACAGCAAATCCACATGTCTATGCAGATGCTGAGATTCACTTTCCAGCTGCGTCTGTTTTGTTAAGATTGACAAACACTTTTTCAAGGCTATAAATCAAAATTTGTCCAATTTGGGGGTGCTAACAATCCGATGTTGATGATACAATCTGATTTTTTGGTCTGTAAAGATGGGGGTGTTGGTTGGTGATCTGAATCAAATTTGTTATGTAAATTAAACATTTTTACTTTACCATTTCATTTAAAACTTCAGCCATTTAGTTTTCAAATGTGTTTATATGGCTGTAAAATGAAAGTGCCTGTCTTTATGGAAGGACCAGTATTGTCCATATCCCACACCTAGTTTGTAGGAAAGGCTCAAAGTGAAGCAGATTTACTACTGTCTAGAGCTGGGGTCGGCAACCTTTAACACGCAAAGAGCCATTTGGACCCGATTTCCACAAAAGAGAAAACACAGAGAGCCGCAAATCCTTTTTGACATCTAAAATGAAGATAACACTGCATATACTGTTTTTTACTTTGATGCTATGTATGAAAACTAGCCTAGTGTGTTGCTTGTGAATTTTATTTCTTCAAAAAATACATTTTAACCTGCAAAAAAAAAATCTAAATTAAACGCATTGTATTTTAATGTAAGATCACAATATCTTAAAATTTTGAACTACAATAAAAAAAAAAACAATTAATAAAAATAAAATACACTTATACCTAGACTGGCTGACAGCATCAATTGATGTAATTTAATCAGAATCATGTCTTTTGACCTATTGGAGCAGAGACATATAGGTGTTGTGTAGGTACATGTACACACATATTTTTACATATTGTTGTTTTATACTGTTGTGCTTGAACGACACCATCAACCGGAATCAAATTCCTTGTATGTGTCACTCACATACCCGGCCAATAAACGCGATTCTGATTCTGATTCGGCGACTGGTGCTGTACAACAGGCTCTGGGTCCAAACTCCACTGGACACTTGCTGTATCTGCTTGCTGCAGCGTGGATGTTTGCAGACAGGCTGCAGGACTGTACTTCAGCAGCATCGCATCAGGAAACGTCTTGTGCAAAACTGCGTCAATTGACACACTCAGCTGTTATAGGTATTGCCAGTCAGCCGCCCTTCTAGTGCTAAATTATTGTTTATTTTCAAAAGCCACAAGGAGCCGCAACATAAGGATGAAAGAGCCGCGGGTTCCCGACCCCCGGTCTAGGTTATCAGGTTGTGCCCAGCATTCCCTGGCCGTTACTTTTATATTAAACTATTTACTTTTTATTGAGTATTAGATGGGTACGATTAGACCACTTCTAATGATTTTGACACAATACCCATTTAGAATTATGTTTATTTCACCATGTTTTGTCATCTTGTACCTGTTAAAGGAAACTCAATTCTGCTTAAACCTGGTACGGCTACATCTGAGTGTGGCTCTTTCAGTGCCTTTGTTTTCTTTGTACTAACAGCGTTTCCAAATGGTGCGAATGTTTATAATGCTATGTTTCTGAAATTCTTTTTAAAATTAAATTCACATTCAGAACCAGAAATCTCAGTTTCTAGACAACCAGACTTCAAGACATACAGTTTTTCGTAACCCTGTGTTAAAGGTTCTTAAAATTATCTACAACTTTATTGGCACCTTTAGTAATGGTGAGTTAGAAATGCCATAAAAACAATCTTTGTGTTTAGTTAACTCCACCTTATGCTGGAAATTTAAATACTTTGGTGCGATCAAGTGCTTTCTGGGAATTGGCAATAATTTTGAATGGGGATTTATTGGTTGTTTTTTTGGTTTTTTTACCTCAACTCCACATATGACCGAAAAATATCAGTAAAAAACTGGCAAAGATTCATTGGTGTGTCTATTCACCTTGTAGTGTGTCACCTAATATGGCTTCTTTCTATACAATGAACATGGACAGACATCTGCAAGTGGATTTGGAGTCCTGGCACAGTTCCATATACAATACATCTGGTTGTACAGATATTAGCCCAAGTTGAGAGCATTGAGGCGAAATGCATTACCTGTTTCAAATTAATCTGCCTTCTTTGCTCTTTGAACCTGTATTTCTTCCTCTGTTAGCTTACAGCTTGAACTTGTGGGCAATTTGAGGTACATTTCACAGACAACTGAGAGCTTTAGACGTGCCTGTGTGTATTTTTACAAGCAGTCATTCAGAGTTGGTTACCGGGTCAAGTCTGGTGCGCCTGTGGCAAGAGTGGGCATGGTGCCGAGGAAAGACGTCCCATTACAAAACTGATGGACCATGGTTCAGATTTCATTGTTTTTCTCACTAAATTGAATATCTGAGTATTTTCCTAAATGAAATACAGAATCAGGAGATATTTCATCTTTGTATTTGTAAAGTTGCCTTAATAAACTTAATCTGGTGTTTTTGATCTGCAGTAGTGCTTAGGTATTTGTCCAAAGTAACATCCTCATGATTTCCAGAACCCAAGGTTTCCCAGCAGAACATTGTCCAGGGCACCCATGGCCTTGTTACTGTTCACCGGTTGTACTTCTTGGGACCACAGTATAGCACAAACACCCCAAAAGACCTGCTGTTTCAGAGATGCTCTGACGGCATAGCTGTTACAATTTGGTCCTTGTCAAAGTCGCTCAGATCCTTAACACGAGAACCGCCAAGAGGGTCATTTTTACCCCCTGGCGTTTTCAAATGCTTGTAGTTCTGTTCAAACAAAATCCCTATTTAAGTTCACGAGTTTTCCTAAAGTGGCTTTATTAATCATCTAGTGGATTTTGGTGAGATAAAAAGAAAAATAAATACCATTTTTACTCTGAACCACCGAGGAGTCATTTTTACCCCCTGATTTAGGTCACTGTATACAGGCTCTCCCGCCACTCCCGGTTGCTTAGCTATGCTTGTGACATCATCCGTTAAAATACTGAAAAATTTAAGACAAAAATATATATATTTTAAACACTTATTTTGTCAAGTCTCCATTATTATTTAAAAAAAGATTGAGCCAATTCATAGCTTCTAGAAGATGCATCTTCGCATCGCTGATGCCAAAATGACCCCCCTTGGTGATCCTAGTGGGACTGGAATGTTGGCGGTTCTGTCCTTTTTTCTTTGAAATCTTACCGTTTACTTACAGCCTAATATATCCCACCCCTTTGACAGGTGCCACTGTATCAAGATAATCAAGGTGAGTTCACTTCACCTGTCAGTGGTATTAATGTTGCGGCAGCTCTGTAGACGTTAACCAATCAGAAAGCCCATTTCTACAATCAAAAGTCATTACTGACTTAGTTTTTAATGTATGTTACGCTGCTCTTTTAAATCAGTCTTCAAAAATACACATAATAATTCTACTATTGGATATAAATACCACTATGAGTAAAAATTTGTGTTGTTGTGTTGCACCAATACCAGTATACCCTGATAGATGATGTGCTGTGCCATCCAGCGCCGCTGCTCAGTTTAGGCGTACAGTTTTATACAAGACAGTTTGTTTAAAAGCCATTTGTTCCTGTCCTTCCACTGTGTTTTGATATCAGCCCTCTCCCCAGCGGTTCACCAGCTGTGCTTATTCACTCACTGGAAGTGGAAATGTATTTTAAGTCTGTGTTTGGGTAACTGATTGAGTCCCATGCTGCCATGTCCAGACATTCACATTGGAACGGCTGTTCATGAAGACGTGTTCACTTCACGTGTAGTACAGTAGCAACAGGAGAACTCTCAATAGAGAAAAGAGAGAAATAATTGGGGAGTGGAAAGAGCTTGTTCAGCACTTACAATGTAGAAGGAAAATTTTCTACTTTTTTCCCTGAAAAAAAAACCTGCTTTGCCCACAAGGTTGATTTCAGTACTGTAAGTTATATGCTCTTGTTCTCTCTTGGCATTCCTCCCTCTCTCACTGTCTCATTTCTCATTGGACTCTACCAGGCTGTTACTTGCTGAAATTCCTGGAAACCCTGGAAGTCGTGTGTCTATACAAATCAAATGCAATTTCACTGACTATGATGTGTCCAGATATCAGTTTTGACTTTGTCTCTCTTCAAACACTCACACAGATTGAAGAGGTGTTGCATATATTACCAGTTAGATCCCATAGTTGCTACCTAAACCTCACAGTTTCCTTGACTTGGAGGGGTTGGACAGCATGATAGTTTTCATTAAAAAAACGACAGATGTGTGGATGTTGCTGAAAATCTCCTTCCATTTTGTGATAATTTCCCAAAAACTTTACCTCAGGTTTCGCTCATTTTGTGGATTATATCTAGTTTTTTAGGGTCAATTCCATGATTTCATGTATGTTATCATCATCAGTCATAAGGTGTTCATGTTCATATTTTGTTATTATGCATATTATACATATTTAATTAAAGCAACAGAACATGGCAGGGAGTGTGTTATTACAAATAGTGACCTTACATGCTCTTTTGTGTGGGGCAGCTTGTGGCCCAGTGGTTAGGGTGTTGCTTCTGCAATCAGAAGGTTGTGGGTTTGAATCCCAGGACTGCTAGTGGTACCACTGAGGTCCCCACACACTGCTCCTGGGGTCACAAGTAAATTTAGAGAAGCCCAAACACGGTCTTAAATGTACTTTAATGTAATAATGTTCATCTCTGCTTTTTCAAATGTTCCAGCTGATAAGCCGAAAGGACAAGGCCACGTTTGAGAAGCTTGACTTCCTGACCTCGAAAGAAGAGAACTACACCAGAATGAGGGAGTACATCAGATCCCTCAAGATGGTGCCCTGCATCCCCTATCTTGGTGAGTCACAGAACTTAATCTTGCTTTCAGGGATGTTCTCTTGATACCATTGTTGCTCAGATTAAAAGGATAAAAGCACATTTTCAATCAGGAGTTTGTCACCATAACAGCCTCTGGGATAAATTTACACTAGAAGTTAGAATGTTGCAATGGAGACATGGCTGCATTCAGCCACAAGAGCATTAATGAGGTTCTGATAATGGATGATTAGTTCTGGAAACGCCACTCTAACCCATCTCAAAGATATTTGATGTCCTCCATCTCAAAACATGGTTCTGTTGCTTTACCCTCCAATGTAAGGCACATCCTTATATACTGGTAAGTGAACCATTTATCTGTTTTCACTTCTGTTATTTTCTTGATGCCTGTTCTTGAGTTTTCGGAACGTTTCCAAACAGCTTCCCCAGTAATCTAAGCTTGGCTCTCTCATAAGGAGTTTGCGAGTTCCATCCTTGGCCAGGAGTGCAAGGCAGCACGCTTGGTTTGGCTCTGTCTGGGTGGGTGTTACCCTCAATACTTACCGATTCAGGTGTCTGTTACTTGAGGTATCAGAATTAGCTGATAGCGTTCAAGAGTGTTGGACTAGAGACTCTCAGCTACTCTTCTTGACTCTTAACTCCTAGCTCTGTTAGCCATAGATGATGTTCATTCATGTAAGCCTTCTTTTGTCAATTATCTCAATAGAAACACTCTTTTCCTTTCCCTCCTGGTCGACCAGAAGAGGATGAATTTCCCTTTTGAGTCTTGGGTCCGACAGAGGTTTCTTCCTAAAGCTATAGGGGTTTTTTCCTTGCATCTGTCGCTCTTGATTCATTAGCAGCTGAAACCTGAACTCTGTAAAGCTGCTTTGTGACATCTTGGTTGTAAAAAGCGGTGTTTAAATAAAATTGAATTGAATTGAATCGAGTAGTTGAGCTGTCCAATATGACTATCTATCCAAGCACATAGATTTGGCTATTAAAATGTTCCAGCACTCCACAATATGGGTCTTACCATCTTGAAAATATTGTGTGACCAAGTTCAGAGAGCGCTCTCTCTCTCTCTCTCTCTCTCTCTCTCTCTCTCTCTCTCTCTCTCTCTCTCTCTCTCTCTCCCTCTCTCTC
>JBBJLR010093738.1:0-10274 GCA_037577145.1 Brachypetersius gabonensis | reverse complement strand
TGGAAGTATAAGCACTACTTTTCCCTGCTGAGGTGAAAGGCAAAAATGTTGAATTTGATAGTTGTCTCTCACGTTGTACCACGACAATATTAAAATACTGTAGATTACTGTTCAATATTTTATATTTATTTTATAGTTGTATTTTTTTTTAAGTAACACAATAGTTACTTTGCCTGGTAATTAGTTACTTTTATAATGATGTAACACAGTTAGTAACTTACTTTTTGTGAGAAGTAACTAGTAACTATAACTAATTACTTTTTTAAAGGTACGTGCCCAACACTGCTGATTACAATAAAGTCCATGTATGCGTCCAATTTGTATGTTGCATTTTTGTAATATAGTATTTTTGCTAGATATTGCTTTACTTGCATAGCAATATATTAAAAAATTAACAAACTAAATGAATTAGGTCTGTACTTTCTGCACACCCAGTAAGAGAGACTATTTCAATCGTTATTTGTCACCATATTTTAGTTCCATATTCTGTAGCTTTGATTTTTGTAAATATTCAGTTTTTCTATTACAGCATGACTGTGCTCCAGTGCACAAAGCAAGGTCCATCTAGTGGAAAGCCTTCCAAGAAGAGTAGAAGCTGTTATAGCTGGAAAGGGGGGAGGGGGCAAACTCCATATTAAAGTCTATGTATTTGAATGCAATGTTATTAAAGTCCCTGTTTGTGTAATGGCTAGGCATCCCAATACTTTTGTCCATATTGAGTATTTACTTATGTTTAAAGTCATGTAAATATGGGAGTGGATCCAACTGCACTTACATAAGTAAAAACTAGAACTGGTCTACATCTGTATTTACATAAGATGTAAACTGTGTAACAGCGGCTGCAATATTGTTTTATGTATTGTTAAAGTATTACTACACATTTAAAAGAGTCATGTAAAAAAGTGGTGCCTAATATTTGAATGTTTCTAACAGTTTAATACAGCAATCTGTTTAAAGCTGTCTTTTTTTAATGCTCCCATAGTAGTTACTACAATGAATACACTATGCATTGTATGTGTATCTGCAACTGTAAATACTTCTACTCTATTTAATTTAGTGGTCTATTGTCTATTATGCATCTCTAATGCAACAGAGAAAACATTCATTGACTTCTGAATAAAGGTTCTAATTAAATGGGAAAAAAATGAATGTAAATGAAAGTACTGTAACAAGTACCAACAAGCAACATGTGTCCCCCAGAATGATGATATTCTACTTTAATTAGGTTGTTAAAAAGCAATTATGTATTCAGCGGCCTTCTCACTTCTCAATGTCGTCGTTCTGGCTGGAGACTGAAGGCAGGCTGGCCATGGCCATAGAGTCGCCCTTCATCAGTACGCTCAGCGTGCACTTCACATAGCCCTTCACCCCGGAGCGGGTGTCCTTAGGGTCCGTGAGCGGAGCCCATTTCTGATAGAAGCGGTGATCTACACAGAGAAGAAAGCTTGCTCAGTGGCTCTAATAATTACAGTTAAAGTGCTGTCTCTATGGAGCTCTGTAATTAGCCTAAAGAACAAGCGCAAGTGGCGAGTTAATTACGGTCATTAAGGCAGCGGCACGCCATTATCATCTTTGTCCAAATGTGATACATTTTAGTGGAAATGGGGCGCGACCCCCACACACATTAGTGCCCCTCTGTTCTTTTCAAGACTTTTTTTAAAGTCATTGCACATGAACAAAGTGAATTGTGTTATTTGCTTTGAATCTGTTCCCACAGTCACGGTACCTGGCTGCTGGTAAACTGTGCTGATGTCTATCTTGAAGGTGCCGATGCGCGTCATCAAAAAGGCAAGAGTCTTTTTGTGAACCACCTGTAATTTCAACAAAGTAAGTAAACTTCCTGTCATCTCTTTTCCTGAGACTGTTCCAATGCACCTCTTCACAAAGTCATTTAGGTAAAAAAAAAAAAAAAAAAACTTACAGTGATTTCAATAACTTTATCGAAAAATACATCCTGCGTCTCCTGAAACTCAAACATGAAGTTCTGAAAGACAAAAGACATCATTAAAATGATAATGTTATTTGAAATAAAAGCTGGAGCCAGTGTGTCTTTAAAATCCAGGAAGGGAGGATTCATTCATTCTGATTTTTTTATCAGGAGTGAGCATGTTGTTGTAAAAGAAAAGAATCTTTTGGAATTAAAATAATAAAGAGCACAAAGGGGCACGAAGTCCATCACATCATCGCCCCAAAAATGATTCGCTTACATTTTATAACTGTGGCCTACCTTGCTTCTTGATATTTGAATACTATTGTTTTTGAAATATATTACTCAAAATGACTGTTTAATCAAAACTAAATGTACATTTTGAGTATTTTATTTTAGTTTGACTTTTGTAATAACTTATTACAATAAAGTGGTATCATCATGTACATAACTGATAGAGGTTTCAATAATATTTTACAGTACAATATTTTAGTTTTGCACAATTTGTGCAAACACTAATTTCTATAAAACTTCCATAGTACATCTTGACCATCCAAACAATAAACAAATACACAGATACAATCTAGCTTTACATTAAAAGCACATTTTTCCTTGGTTTTCCTTTATTATTGAATAAAGTAACAACACATGATTTCACACTCCATCAGTATTAGAGATTTTAATTAAAAGAGTCACATTATGATCGGGGATCAGCCGACCCTTATTTTGAGTTTGATGGGGAATAAATGATGAAGTAAAAAAGATCTCTGCATTATTTCTACACTAAAAAATTAAGCATATCTACAGCTTGCCACAACCCTTTCTGGGGACTTGAGTCTACCTTGAAACTTTTGGACCACGGCTCCTACCTCATTGTAGAATGGACAGTTGGTGGACTTCTGAGTGGCTGTGCGCTTCTTCTCGTCTCCCATGGTGATGTACACAGCTGGATTAATATTCACACCCACCAACTTCTGAGCTTCAATTACATTAACACTGACCTAAAGCAAGACATAAAAGAGTGGCCATACAGTTAAACATATCAGTTTACTGAATAACCTCATCAAATGTTTGTGACAAGTAATATACATTGCTCAGTTTTACTTTACTAATCTTATTATTATTATTATTATTATTATTATTATTATTATTATTATTATTAAATGTAGTCAATTTGATTCTGACTCCTGGCAAAAATACAGACAGTGTTTCTCTGCCTTAGTCAGAATCAATTTGACAACACTTAAGTATGTATATATGTACTTAGATTTAGGCTGCAATGCATGTAAATACACTTCTGCATAGAAACTGTTAATAGAAGGTTTTGGTCCTTCCTTGGCTCACCTGGAAAGACTTCACCTTGGGGGCAGCAGCAAGCTCATACTTTGATAGAGCTCTAAAACGACTAAATATGGAAATAAAGACATAGAGATTATTCATATCTGACGTAATTTTAAAAGCGGCATCGTAAGCAACACAGAGCCAGACGTAAAAGAAAGGAAAAACAAATCTAATTTGATTTTAAGCAGTTTGGTTTTGTCCATGGAAACACATTTGTTGAAATAATGGCTTTTTTCCACATTATTAGTTTTCAGCAAGGATAGGCTAATTCACGCTAGTCGATCTGGTCGTTTTAACCTAGCATTGAATAACATGGTATATATCATGATTAAAGCAAGTCAAGTATTTAACTGCAATTAATCAACTGTTGTTGGTTGTTATAAAAGCAGATGACTCAAAACACCTCATTCTGCTATTTTCTGATAAGCTTGCTAGCGTTCTCAACGACAATTTCAAGGATTTAAATTTTCATTTTATACTCCAACAGTGGATTAACATTGAAAAGTATATTTATCTTGTTATAATATACTATTCTAATTATGTGCCCATTATCAGTGTGTTATTGGAAGCTTTTCTGCTGATACTGACAAATCCACTGGCTGTCAATATCAGCTGAATGTATATTATACAGTATAAGGACAAAAGTATTGGGACATGCCCATTGCTTCCTCTGAAGGGCATTAATGCCTCAGCATACCAGGACATATAAGACAACACCATACTTCCAACTTTGTGGACCCAGTTCACTGGATGAGTTTGGTGTGGAAGAACTTAACTGGCCCTAACAGAACCCTGACCTCAACCCCATCCAATACTTCTGAGATTAACTGGAACAGAGATTGTGAGCCAGGCCTTCTCATCCAGCATTAGTACCTGAATGGGCACAAATTCTAACAGAAACTCTAAAATCATGTGGAAATCCTTCCAAGAACAGTGGAAGCTGTAAGGGGGACCAACTCCATGTTAAAGTCTGTGTATTTGAATGCAGTGTCATTAAAGTCCTTGTTGGTGTAATGTACAGGTTACTATGTCCATATAGGATAAAAAAAAAAGCTTAGGAGAAACTTTCTCAAATATAGTGGACATTCATGGGAGACTGACCTTAAGATGGGGGTGAATGTCACACTGGTGCCGTCCATGTCTGAAAAGTCATAATCATCATCATAATCATCATCATCATCATCATCTCCAGCTTCATTGTCTATCTTCATCAGGCCACGTCCAAGTATCCTGGCTTCTCGGTCCAGCTGCTGTGGGCGTAGATTTCTGAAAATCAAAGAGCAGATCAGATAACCATAGATATTTAAGAGAAGACAATATTGACAACACAATCTAACAAAATCAAAAAGTACAGGATTAGAAATTGTTCTACAAATTGTTCTTCAAAACAAGACCATGTTTAACAGTCATAGTAGCACCATCAGAAACAGAGAGGCATAACTGACAAAAACCAAAATAACTAGAAACCTCTTTTTTTAACTTGATATGATGTCAAAGTAAGCCCATATTTAGTATGGACTTGTTAGAATGAATGTACATACCCAGGTTCAAGAAAGCCTGTGTTCCTTATGATAACACCTGATCTGTAAACATTAAAGAAACAACAACAGATTGGTTCACTAAGGAAGTGCACTGCCTGTCAAGATGCAGACGATCGAAAATTGAATGAACAAATGGATGGATGGCCTTTCACTCACTCATCACTGTCCTCCATCTTAGTGAAATCTTCACTGCTCCATTCGCCAGCTGCACCTTGCACAGGATGATATCTCACATCCAGCTCCACATAAATCTACATCCAGTAATGAATCACAAAATATTTGGACAAAAGGCAAAGGAACATTAACATAATCCAGCTGTTCATACACCCCAAAACGGTGCATAATATATATACTACATATACTATATGGACAAAAGTATTGGGACAGTCCTGTTCTTCAGGGTCCAGATTAGGACCCTTACTTCCAGTGAAGGGCAATCTTAATGCTGCAGTACACCAAGATATTTTGGACAACGCCATGCTTCCAGTATTTGAACAGAGTCTGGTGTGGAAGAACTTGATTGGCTTCCACAGAGCCCTGACCTCAACCCTATCCAACACCTTTGGGATGAACTGGAAAAAACAAATTGCAAGCCAAAGGGGGGACCAACTCCATATTATGTATTTGAATGAAATGTCATTAAAGTCCCTGTTGTTGTGATGGTCAGGTGTCCAAACACTTTGTCCACATATAGTCTAACAAACTTTAAATACAGCTTGAATAAGTATATTTGTCCAATTGCTTGCTTTGGAATATACACTAAGACGCAGCTTTCTTTTCCTGGTCCACTTGATGGTCCACTGTAGCAATGACTGGTGTGTGTGTGTTATCAGTGTATTTAGTATATTATTCAACACTGTCAAAAACTGCAGACAACAGTGAGCCTATAGCAGGCATGGACAACTACCTCCTAAATCCTCTTTACATAGTCAGGCCAAGAAGTAATCAACACTCCTTTTAATCAGCTTATTCTTTTGTTGTCCTTCTAAATGTTTGTTGCCCTGTTTCTTGTTACAGTGTCTTCTTGTACTTTTTGTCTTCATCTCCTATGTTGTGTGAGGTTAATTTTTGTGCTGTCTGTGCACCTGGCACAGCAAGAAATGTAATTTCGCTTAATCATACACAGTAGTGTGGATGTGACTGGATGACAATGAAGGCCAATGTGACTTGACACAGCTTCTATAATATCCACATCAAATCACTGCTCATAAAAAAGGATGCTGAGGAGTAGCTGCTCATAAGCTCATCATGCCAGTCAGTCACTGGCTCAAGGGGGAAAAAACATTGTTCTTAATGGTAATGTGAACAGAATGTAAGATTTGATTTCAAGTTATTTTGTACCATTCATCAACGTACACACAATGTAACAGACAGCTAGGGTTTTCAAAGAAAGGAGGTTTTCCCATAACAGTGATTATATGACATGTCTAATGGTCAAACTTATGAGCACATATGGCCATATATCAGATTTTCATATGATACTGGCCAACAGTTTCATGGCCGTCAGTTGTGTGACGCAGAAGTCATGATTAATGAAAGCTCAGTGTTGGCTAATGGGAGGTTAATAGCTTCGGTAACTCACATCAGTCAGGCTGTAGTTGCTGTCTGTGAGCGGCTCCCTCAAAACCAGCCTCCCTGCCGACACCACATGCTGAAGACTGACCACCAGCTTCCCCAACAGCCTGCAACACAAGCACACACACACAATTGTACCCACAGTAAACGAGCTAAAAATATCTTCATGCAGCTACAGAATTTAAACGACTGAACAATTAAAACCATGGACGGAATTTGATTATAGAATTAACTGTTAGGGAGAATCATGCTGTTGTGGTGAGTTAAACAATTTAGTTTGTTTAAAAATAGCCTTGAAAGCAGGTTCGTTCGGAACTAATATGTTGACTATAATTCTAACGAATATTGAATATTATTCTAAACATGCCAAAATCAAAGCAGTTCATTCAATATTTTCAGACGTGCACCTCTCATTTTTACACCTCTGATAAACACATTTGTGTGCTTATGTTTGAACGTCCTTGTTGAATGATTTTTGTTGAATGAATATACATTACTGTGCAAAAGGTCTAGGCACTTGAGAAAATTATGCTTAAAAGCTGTTTACTGCTGGGCAATGGTGTTAAGTTAAGTGGTAAAACACTTACATTACAACAAATACAAACAACATTAATACAGTAAATGGTGGTTTTATGTGCGGCAAAGTGTTCGCTGAACCATTTCCAGACCTCTTTCCTCATAGAAGCCCAGTTTTACTTGCGGCTCCATCAAATCCCTGGTTTGGCTTATTTTACTTCAGTTAATAATTAATAATTAAATTATGTGTGTTGATTATGGACTTTTATTCATTCACTCGGTGACTTGAGGCACTGAACAGAAACCTTAATCCAAGCCTGTGTTCTTCTAACCAACTCCCAAAATATCGACTACTTTTAAGAAAAAATAAATCTTGACACTTTTTACTGCTTGTTTGTAATATTCAGCTGTTTTTCTGGCAGAAAGAAGCCCCCCTGCTGATATAAATTACTTCAAACAATTTGCAGAGGTGCCTAAGACCTTCGCACAGCATTGTACAATCTCTTCATTGTCTCCACTCATTTTAATGCACGGTTATGGTTCATTTGCTGAATTTAGTTCTTTGGGGAAATCTGTTTTACGCTGTTTTCTCATGTGAAAAAATGATCATGTACATCATTGGCTCCCAACCTTTTTTCCTTGAAGCCCCCTTTGCCTGTGTCCAAGACAAGCCGGGCCCCCCCAACCCCAACTCCTACCCCCATAGACGCACAAAAATAATGAAGTGATTAATTACACACTTTTATTTGCAAAAAATAAACAGTGGTTGTAGGTTTTTATACTCTATTATACGTACACACACCCTTTTACGTTTCTCAGACATTGGGATTGTATGAATTTAATGTTTTTATTAATATAATTTTGGTAACGTCAGTGCAGACAAATTTGTGTGCCCCCCCAGTGATCCCCCTAAGGGGGGGCCCGGACCCCAGGTTGGGAACCACTGATGTACATGTTATATGAAATAAAAACAAAATACAATACAAAAAAAAATCACGTGACAAATTGCTAAAAGAGCCCATGTGTCACAGGTAATGCATCAAAAAAATACTGTTCATAGGAAAGTGCAAAGAATTGTTGCTCTTCATGGGCCAAAATTGTTTAAAACATCAGTAGTTAACCACAGAAAAATGAAAAAGAGCTGCTTTCTACCCACAGTACTCTAGACCCCTGGACTGTTTATCCCAATGAAAAAACTAACAACAGAATTTAAAAAATAGAGAATAAACAATAACAACACAATGTCAAGAACATTAGTGTAACAATTACAGTGTAACACTGGCATTGCTGTGTGAAAAGATGTTTTGTGCTGTGCCAGCAGAGCAGGCTTATGACTAAGTTTTAATGCAAATAAAAATGAAAATAAATGCAATAAAATAGCAGATGATGAGGGGATGAGATGAACTTTCAGTAACATTCAGTAAATTTTTTTGCAGTTATATTTGCACAGATCCAATTCAGAACAGAACAACAAAAGACCACCTACAGGGAGGAGCTACAGAGTCTTATTGCCACAGGTAGAAATCTGCTCTTCTGCTGCGAGTGGCCATTAGTGTACTTTAGGGACACTTCCATGTGGTGAATTAAAAATGAATACGTCTAGATGTACTGACCTGTTCCTGAACATCTTGCTGCAGTTGTACACACTGATGGACAGAACCTCGTCCCTCAAGATCTTCCCATAGTGTGGCCATCTGAAATGCTGGAGACACAGAAACACGTTTGACGGGGTTTGTTATGGTGTGTAACTTAGCTACATTTGGTTAAAAAGATTTTAGTAGAGCTTAACAGGTGTAAAAAAAAAACCAGATGTGGACTATTAAAGCACTGATGTACATCACTCTGTATAAGAGCGTCTGCTAAATGCCATAAACATAAACATCTCATTTCAGTAATTAGACCCACAGTAAACGACATTCAGGACTTGTATTGGCTGTGATTAGCCTGTTGCTATTTTGGCCATTTGTATGTGGTACTGTCAGGACATCATCCAGTTTAATTGTGCTAAGAGGTATAGAAGAGCTTGGTTATGTTTTTACAATGTTCATGCAGGGCACTCACAGGAAAAATAGAAAAAAATGGACACAATTTTGGCATAAACTCTCTATAGCAGCTGTTAGGATGAACAAAATGATTACCTTTGCATTTTAGAGGTATTAAATGTAATGTATTATTATTAACTATTATTATGATTGTTATTATTGTTGTTGTTGTTTTTATTATTAACACTTGTGAAATTCAAGTTTCTCTCGACAATACACCATTTAAAAAATACGTTCTTCAATACTTTTTAATACTTCTAAAAACGCAATCTTCAATACTTTAATACTTTGTTTACTTCACAAATGCTATTTTGAAATATTTGGAATTCCCCACTACTGTGTGCATTTCCTTGTCAATTTCCTTGTATGCCAGTTACATAAAAATGATTCCTGTAAGGTTTATGGAGCTAGGGAACGCTCAGAGCTGTCTTGTAACTCAGGAAATACTGTTGATTTATTTAATAGGATCATCATGCTTGTTGCATTTAAACGAATCATAATAATACTGTTGTTTTATTGGTAAGCTTTGACTGGAAAGAAAATCTGAAACACCCAAAGGAAAACAGGTAGCTAAATGCACGTAAGGGGGCTAACTCAACAGTAAAGCCTTGAGGAGCTGGACTAAAGCCTGGACTAAAGCACAATGAAAGAAATTGTGGAATCAACCAATCATATTCTGATTTCTGATGTCTAGGACTAGTCATGAGAGAAAAGGCATCACTGCGGGTGTTCTGGAAGTTCTATCACCACATTACAGATATGCACTGTAGTCTTACAAGTTTCCTGTCACATGAAAACGGGAAAAGCATCATCAGCTATAGGTCAGCGCTCTTTACTAGAGGAGCCACTCTAAACTGCTATATATTGGGTATTGGGGTACTGAGTATTGGGACACTCCTATTTTCAAGGTTTGGGCTAGACCCCTTACTTCCAGTGAAGGACAATCTTAATGCTTTAGCAAACCAAGACATTTTGGACAACGCCATGCTTCCAACTTTGTGGGGAAGAACCTTTTCTATTCCAGCATGACTGTGCCCCGGTGCACAAAGCAAGCTCCATAAACATTTACATTACATTTATGGCATTTATCAGACGCTTTTACCCAAGCGACTTCCATTCTCTAACTACAGGGACAGTCTCCCTGGAGCAATTTAAGGATTAAGACCCAGTGGTTGTGTGCTGGAGGTAGGATTCGAACCCGTGAACCTCTTGGTCCGGAGGCAAGTATCCTACCCACTGAGCTACCTCCACCCATAAAGGGCAGCTGGTGGCCTAGTGGTTAAGGCATTCGCCCTGTGATCAGAAAGTCCAGGTTCGATTCCCAGGACCGCT
>JBBJLR010093707.1:0-10275 GCA_037577145.1 Brachypetersius gabonensis | reverse complement strand
GGGAAAATGGACGGAGCCATGTATCGTAAAATCCTGAGCGACAACCTCCTTCCCTCTGCCAGGAAACTGAAAATGGGGGGTGGATGGGTGTTCCAGCCATCTTTAATTTAAAGGTTTTTTTCAAGTTTCTTTTTGATGTGCTATCTGTCACTGTTAAGATAAGCCTACCATTAAAATGATTCTGTTCTGAGACTTTTCATTTATTTGTCATTGGACAAATCCGCGAGGGGTCAAATAATTATTTCCTCCACTGTATAAGTGCCGCACATATATGGTAACTTCTGCAACTTACTTGGGAAGAACTTTCTTCACAATGAGACATGAACCGCTTGAATTTCAATACAACAAAACAACAAAATTGCGGTGTTCTAAAACTTTTGACTGGTAGTGTAGGTTTAAAACATGGCATGTTTTACACCCTGAAAAGCTAACATTGTGAACTAGCTTAAAGGGGCACTATTAGTATTAATAACATTTGATTCTTGATTTCTGAGGTGTGGTGTTTTCTGAAAGTGGCTTCATGTGTTTAACCAGAATGACCACGATATAGTTATCAGTCCTAAACCTTGGACTACCATTTGCTCTGGACAGTACCTACTTCCCCAAGATGGCAACGCTTGTTTAGCATTAACACAATGCCAAAAGCAATGTGCTAACTTTCCATCTTTTCCTTTTTAGGATGTAGTATGGGGATTGAATTCACTATTCACTGTAAGTGATCTCTGTATATATGTCTGTCTGCATGTTTGGTGTAACTGTATCTCAGGAAGATATTTTCACACATCATTACGCCAATCCTTCTGGGGAGGGGTTGATTACGCAAGGTTTCATGAGGAACCGTGGTTTGATGGCAGAAGTTGTGGGTTCATTTCTAGAATATTGGAATGGCAATTGACAACAGACTAATACTGTTGTTATTAGATTCCATCTGTGTTAGGTTATTGGACGTGGGCTGTGAACCTGCAAAACCTGAGCCGTTCCCACCTGGGCATATATATGTTGGGTGGTTCAAAATGTCCATATAATCTTTTTTGCCATTATATAACTTGAAATAGGGAGTGAATTGACAAAATGGTTCAATAATATGTAGTCTGGCAGAAGAATGTACAGTATCAATAATTATTTACACATAAACATGCACACTGTTCTATATTTATATTTTTGTAATCGTTGTATAGTGAACTTTTTCTGTTGTCCTGATTTGTTGTATGGTTTATTCCTGTTATGCTGCTTTTACTTTCTTCTCTTCACTCTCTGATATAACAAAGAAAATTTCCCACCTGTGGGATTAATAAAGGGTTATACTGGGTTATATAAATCTTATACTGAATCCCTTCTATTCCTGAAAAAGAGCATCAGATTTATTAATAATTGTATGTGTGAGTTTGTGAAAGTATCTGTGCTGAAAATAAAAAATAAACTTTTGTGCAGGATCTTCTGAACTTCGACGACCCATTGAACATTGACGCTGCAGAGCATCATCTAAGGGACAAGGTGGGAGCCAAAGCTCACTGGCACGCTCTTCTTTCCACAGTGCGAAAGATTGTATGAAACAATTGTTAATGTGTAATATTAATTTAACACCGGGAAATGGGTGTACTCAAATTTAAAATTGTGTGGAAACAAAAATATATAAAACACAAATATATGATGTGTTTGTATATAAACCACCTCCATAATAAAGTCTATGTATTTGAGTACAATGTCATTAAAGTCTGTTGGTATAATGGTTGTGTCCCAATACTTTTGTCCATATAGTATGTTTTCATTAGGGCTGGGAACATTAACATGTTCTTGCATTAACGCATTATTTACTTTTTAAAAAAACTTTTATTTTGAAAGTTCGGTGCACCGAAGTAATGCGAGTATTAAGATACTCAATAAGAACAAAAGTAATGGGACGCCGGACACGCGAAAACCAGACAGTACAGCGCTCCCATTACTTTTGCCCTTATAAGACGCCTGACTATTAAACCAAATGTGACTTTAAAAACACTGCATTCAGAAACAGAGACTTTCATGTGGAGTTGGTCCCTCTTTGCAGCTGCTATAATAGTTCCAACCCTCCACGTTCGGGACTCTTAGGGTAACTTGGTTTTTCAACAACAAGCCAAATAAACCGTGAATGCCCTGCAGTGGCAAATAGCTTTGGTTTTATATTTGATTGTATTACCTTAATGTTTAAGTTGAGATTTACAGAAATATTTGGATTACAGCTGTGTGGCTGTGTTAAAGGGAACTCTGCTGTTAAAACGTATTATGCCACTTTTGTTCGTATAGCAGTGAATGAATTAAATTAATGATTAGTTTCCCATATAAGAGTGCGTTAATCGCAGAAAAACGTGATTAATTGCGATTATAATTGTAATCGTTGCCCAGCATTAATATATGTATAAGTTATTTTTTGGAAAAATAATGTTGACCATCACTAACAAGCGAATCTGCACAAAGCAAATATAAGCGTCTACTCCTATGTTGATACAGTATTAAAATCAGTATCTTTAGGACAGACTTGTAGGTGCGAAGAATCACGATTAATCACATGACAAACGAGATTAATCGTGATTATATATAAAGAAATATATATATATAAGGGCTACACTCTTGTGTATTGATAGCCTCAGAAAGATAAATCAAAGGCAGGCACTTCACTGCAGTTTATTGACTTCAAAGGCTTTTTGTTTTTTTGTAACACAAATATCTCCACATACTTGTCTTTCAGGACGACTTCAGGAGCAAGGTGCAAGACTTCATTAAAACCTATGCGAGATGATGCCTCGATCAGCTGCGCTAGCCTCTCCTGCACGCCCGTGGCTTCGCAGCCAAACGCCCACTCTTGCGAGTCCTGAGCGCCGCAGAGACAAAATCACGAAACCTTTCCAAACGTGAAGAGAGCGGAATGTTCCGTGGCTTGAATCGCAGGCTCATGCTTTGAAGGTTTGGGAGTGGGCTTGTCTTTGATAGTTTTTTTTTTTTTCTTTCTTTCTTGCTCAGGGCCGATTTGTTGGCGCCCACCGTTGCTCTTTACAGCCGGTTCTGCATAATTCAGTTTGCTTTCGCAGCTAATGAAAACACAAAAATCTATGTATGTAATTAATGAAGAAATTAATATCAGAACCAAGGCAAAGAAACAGCAACAAGACACACGCTCTCTGATGTCACCTCATGTGCTAGTGCCTCCGTGACGGCCGCCGCCCGCACGCCGCCGCCTCCCTGGTGTCCCTCAGACCCCAAAACATCCCAGTTGCACACGAGGAAAGGAGGCTCCCCATTGCTTGTTCAGCCAGTAAGTGCACTGCAGGATATATATATCTATATGTTTTCTTCTCGGTGGGATTCCTGTGAGTTTCATGAAGCTGCTTGCTCCCCTTCTGTCCAAATCTCTGTGGGGTCTCAGAGAGTGTTGGAACGACTCCCCTGCACTCCTGTATGCATTCACTTCCCTCGTCTGTGTGAATAAACACGCTCAGCTTTACAGATGTGTGCACGTTCAAGCGTATGTAAGCGTACTCTGGGACACCAGCACTGTGTAAGTGTGGAAGAGAGATGGAATGTCTAGTTTGGTAGCATGCACTGGGCTACTGGACCATTCAGCCATGAGCCTACAAAGCTAGTGAGAATTTATTTAATTTTTTTTCGTCCCTTTTCCCTCGTTTACTTTCTTTTAGGATTGTATATTCGTTTGTAAAGTATATTAAAGATGGACTGTACTATGACACATTTGACTCCATAGAACTCTGTTCCATAGAGCATTATATTTATTTTTTTACCCAAAAATGTCCATGCCGTTTTATGTCTTTTGGCATTTTTAGACTAATCGACTACTAAATATCCCCTTAATTAAAAAAAAACAAAAAAAACACTGAAGCCGCTTAGTCCTCCCTGGGGTCACGGGTACCCGGAGACTATCTCTGGGTCAATAGGTGCGAGACAGGGACTAAGCCCGGTGCCAGTCCACCACAAGGCACACAGACACAATTCACTCACAGTTAGTTTAGAATCCCCAATCCACATGCCGGAGATCTCAGAGGAAACCCCCGCCACCACGAGGACAACATGCACACGCAGGACCAGGACCTGGATTCAAACCTCCAACTCTGGAGCTATAAAGCAACAGTGCTACCCACTACGCCACCGTATGGCCCTCTTAAAAAATGACCTTTGTCTATATAGTTACAAATGTTTGGACACCCCCAGAGGCTAATAACATTATTGATTGAGATTTAATATGCAAAATAAAAAAGAATAACATGGCATGTGCAAAGGCTTTTTCAGTAAATACATTAATCCTGTTTATTTTATTAACATAGTATGGTTTCAGAGCTAATTGGACTCTCACAGCATAATAAGTAATGTGAGCTCTGGTTCTTGTGTGTCTCTTTTAACAGCCACAGCCTATTTGAGAAACTGGAATTAAAGATGATACACGTATAAAAGTTGTACATTGTTAACATTAAGAAACGACTGCACGCCTGTGAAAAGAACTGATGAGGACAGCAAATGATTTGAAAGACCAACTGGTCGACCGGTCAGGTGTGCAAAGCAAAACCCCCACATCACCAACAAGGACCTGTAGGCAGATTTACCCAGCATGGTGGAATCATTCACTGGCCTTCTGTGTGTCATTGGTCTACAGACAACAGTCCCACACCTCAACTGTTACCTCATACCAGTCTGATGTGTGTCACACAACACTCAGATGTGAACCAGAGGCCACTCTTTGGCCACAGTTACAGTAGATCTGCTGTGGTTCCCGTTATCTGGACAGTGCAGTAAATGTGGGAGTAGAAGGAAGCATGAATTCTAATAAATGGCAACGAATCCCTGAACAATCAGTGAAGGTAGAAGAAGAAGAAAAGAAGTCTAAATCAACTCAAAAGTTGTGGTTAAAACAGGAATATGAACTAAACAATCCTATAAAAACCTCAAGACATATCCTCCCTTTCCTTACATCCTACCTGCTGCATGAACCCATTGGCCGCTTTTTCAGAAACACCTGTCACTTCTTGGGTGATGGGTGTTTCTGCACTACTCTGTCCGTCAGTGTAAAGAGACCACCTCTGCCCAGGTGCTGTTTGGGGCCACCCTAAAATATCCAACCAGCTCTTTGGTCAGAAATGGACCAACAGCTTCAGTTTCTAAGAATACACCAACTGAGGTTACAAAGGTGGAGTTTCCAATAATGTGTCCAGTAAGTGCATAGTGTGTATCGTGTGTAGAAACACTTTTCTATCCGCGTCCAAATAAAAAAAACATAAAATCGCTGGCATCAGAACCAGGTTAGTGAGGGGTCAGAAATATATCTAGTGTGGTTAATACATGAATACATTCTAATGTTTTCTTAATCTTCCAAACAATCTAGATTTGGTTAAAATGTTAATAAAAGTGTAAACATTTTAAATAGGTACTCTCAGCTGTCCAAGGTATAGCTATCCAAACTTCCCTCCCTTTGGACCAATCAGAATAAGTCCTGAAGAACACAGCACTTCTACAGCAGAGTGTAGAGACACTCAAAAGCACTAGAGAGCGCTGCCTGCCTAAAAATTGTAAGGTTATGTTTCTAATAACAATATAATAATAATGACAATAATAGAATTATTGTTATATTATTAGTATTAGCAGCAGTAGTAGTAGTAGAAGTCTTATCATTATTATTATATGATTATTATTAGTAGTAGTTGTAGCAGTAGTGGTAGTGTTGGAGCTAGTAATGGTAGTAGCAATAGAAGTATTAATTTTACGTAGTATAATATATATCATATATGTATGTCATAAGTAATATATGATATTGCAATGAAACACAGTGTATCTTATAGTTCTTACTGTATTTATACAGACGGTACAGATGATTAAAGACACTGCCCTTTTAAAATAAAGACTTGTTTTACCAACTTTCCTCTGTAAAGTAAACCCTATTAGCTAAACCTGTGACAAACATTAAGAATTTGTAAAGAGCCTCAAGTGATTGTAAAACATTAAACATAATTGACTGCATAGTTTAAACACCAGTAGGGTATTAATTAGACCGTAATGAATTAAATATAATTTTAATGGAGAAAAATAAATCTGAATAAAATAATCATTAGTCAAATAAAGCATTAAACAAACAACACCATTGAGTTAATTATCAAGTAAATTAATTAGACAGGGCTGTATTTAAATACTAAAGTGCCTCACAGTTACTTCTTCATCTTCTTTATCATCATCATCTTTTTTATCGTCATTATCTTCTTCTCCTTTATCATCATCATCTTCATTGTTATCTTGTTTTACATTTTCTTTCTCTTTTCTTTTTCTTCTCCATTTACCTTCTTCTTTTGATTCTTCCTCCTCATCATCTTCGTCTTCTTTTTCTTAATCATCATCTTCATCTTTTTCTTAATCATCTCTTCTACATATTGTCTTTTCCTCCTTCTTCCTCTTTGTCTTCTTAATCATCATCATCTATCTCTTTCTTCTTTTTTCGTCATCATCGTCTTCTTTTTCTTCATTTTTTCTTGAATGTTTTAAAGCTCGTTTAGAAGCTCGACAAAAACAAAACAGAACTGACGGCTAGGAATCCGCTGTCGTCCAATCAGGTGGGATGTGGGCGGGGTTAGAAGGAGGCGAGCCTTCATAAGGTGCTGCGCCCGCGTTTTGGGCACTTCATTCCGGAGCGCATCAGAGAGAGATCTGTGGTAAACTCTGTAAACACACACACACACACACACAAACAGAGAGTGAGCTGAATGAGCTGTAGGTGTCTGGAGGAAGAGTCTGTAGTTCAGCCTGTGAGAGCCGCAGGTGGAGATGCTCTGCTGAGATGGAGAGAGGCCGACCCCCTGTGATCCGGCTGGAGCCGGGCCCCCTGCTCTCCTGCCTGCTCCTCACCGCACTGGCCTGCAGGAGCGGTGCCGCACAGGCAGGTAAGAGACAAACAGTACAGATCCAAACTTCAGGAGGAGAAAAGAGTGATGTTCACAATGAGGCTTTGTGACCTGAGTCGTCTTCTTTCGGACAGTCTGCATCAGAGACACTGTATAATCTCTATGTACACTTTAGAGTGCTTTTCTGAAGTTTTTCTGATAGACCTTTTGGTGTCTTTATTTATTTATTTATTTGTTTAGGTATGCACGTGTATATGCATGTGTGTGTATTTAAGTAAGTGCGTGCGTGCGCCTGTGTGTATGAGTGAGTGTGTATGTGTGTGTGCATGTGTGTGTGCGTGCAAGTGAGCGGGTATGAATGTGTGTATGTGTGTGGAGAGGTATATGTGTGCATGTTTGTGTATGTCAATACGAATTTATTTATTTTTTACCGTTTACTTAGTTTACGAAGTCAAGTTTCAAACTGACTCTGGACCGTCTGTGAGTGAAAGGAGAGAAAAAAAACATTAACGGAGGTCTAGAATGTTTCGCACGTGAGTTTGAGAATATGAATTGGGAGTCGAACTGTTGAGTCTGGAGTGACCACTGCGTGGCGCTGCACCACCAAGAAACAGCACTGTCCCCTCTTTTCCCTTTTTTCCCCCATTCCACATTTTCCCATGGTTTATCTTTGGAGTTCCTTTGGATTTCTCTTTTTTTTTGCCTGTTTTCTCTTCCCTCAGGCTGAAGTGAGAGTCTCCTAAACTTGTCTGTTTAGTGTGTGTAGATTTATAAGAGTGTGTGCACCTGATGGAAATTCTCCAAAACGACCAGGAGTAAAATCATTCTAAACTGGTACTTCAGCTACTTTTTAAAGCATGAATGAAAAAGGCTTTATGAGTCGATGGCTGTCCGGACCCATTTATTTCCAAGTGAGTCTCAGTCAAATACACTATTTGCACCCTTCAGAGTGATAGTTCAGAACAGAACCAAAAAGATGCTTTGTGGAAACATTGAACCAACTGTCTATTAGGGGTGTAACGGACATCAAAATATTGTGATATTACATTAGAGAAAAAACATACTTTTAATTATGAAATGAGATGTAACTGCTTTGTTTATAATATTAAACCAGCGCTGACCAACAGCCCAGTCCAGCACACTGACGTCATACTGCACCCCTCCCACCATCCTAAACCTAACCTTTACCTCAGCACTGGTGATAATCCACTGGGTTTCACCGGATCATGTAATCTATAAAGGCCAATCACAACAAAGTGTAACCGCAGTGCTATGAATGGTTATAATGAGAGTGCTGGCCATAAAGCAAATTAGCATTTGTGTACAAACACATAAAACAAACAGAGAGAGAGAGAGAGAGAGAGAGAGAAGCAGATGGCACAAAGTTTGACCCTGGCCGTGATGTGACATTCATGTTCTGAAGAAAATTGCTGTTGGCTGACTAGCGATTGGAATCAAATTATTAATCAGCTCCGACTCAGATTACAGTCCGCTGGAGGGTTCGCGGGAGCGTGTGGGACGAATATCTCTCAGTAATTAAACTTGTCAGCCCTGGCTCGTGGACCTGAGTGGAGAGGAAGAGGCACGTTTTAAAACGAGCGAGCGTTTGAACCGCACGCCCGGATCATCGTATGTAAATATCTATAATTAGTTTCTCTCGATGCCAGTGAATAACAACTAAGAGCAGAGTACCGAAAACAATGAACTCGTTAGGCTGAGTGTGCTTTACGATCTCAAGTTAAATGGAAGTGTTTGTTGGGGTGAATTCATTAGAAAACATTTGACTTTATCTCTTTTCTGCATGTTCTGCATGTGTTTCTGTGTGTGTGGCAGTGAGAACATGCTCATTGCGGACCGTGCCTCTTCCCGAGGGTTCCCTGTGAATGTCCTCAGCCATGGACCCATTTGATACTCATCTACTCGCTTCGTATTGACTGCGGCCAGAGTTGTACTCACTCTCTAATCTTGGAACCCTCCACACTCTCCTGTTGTGGGAGAGTGTCCCACTCCCAGGACTGACTGGCGTGGATTTCTGTGTTTGTGTTCTGCTTGCCTGGTTCCTTTAAAGCTGCAGTTCTCAAACTTTGTGTGTATTAAGTACCACTGCATCCACTTTTGCCCTCTACTCATCCTCTCCACAGCCCCCCCACCCTCAGCCCCATCCCCCAGAACCTCATCCATTATGCTGGCTGTCTCCACAGCCAATGCTGACCTTGTCAATTACGCTGTTCCTCTACATTACAGATCGTTAAATGGACTCTAGACAGCTGTGAATTCTGATTGGTTGGTATGTACATTAAATTCGAATAAGGTTTACCATCTACCATTTTTGAACAGTGTTATGACCTTGTGTAGAATCAGGTTGTTTAAGAAGAGCTCTTTCTCCAGACCTGCCGCTACAGAGCCAGTATAAACGAATTCCCCCACCCCTTTAGCACCCTCCTGTGGTCTCCCAGGGGGCTGCGGCTCCCAGTCGGAAACCACAACTAAAGTAAAGTCAGACTCCCTTTTGGAGGCTCCGTGGATCAGTACATCTTCTATGGCTTTGTGCTACAGAGAGAGATTTTTCCCCGATAAGCCCCGCTGTCACACTGCCAAAGATAACATTTGGACTGCAGTGCTGTTAAAAAACAAAGACCAAGAAGAAGCTAACTGCAGACTAAAGCTACAAAGAAACTGGTGAGGCCATTGTGTGCAAAGTGAGGAGGAAAAAACCTTAACTTGTGCTCCCAAACTCCCAGTGCTGAACATTTTCCCCAATGTGCCGTCCCCTAGGCACAAGGTAAACCATTACAGCGGGGTGTAATCCTCTCCCTCATGTCTTTCATGGGTGGTAGTGAAAATAAAAAGCTGCGGGGATTTGTTTTTCTCTTGCTGGAGGGTTCGTTCGCCTGTCTGTTCATAATTCCTCTCAGAAGACGAATGCCTGCAGGTTCTGTTTTAAGGGAGTGGGGCCAGAACTCCCTTTTTCTTGCTCTTCCTTCTTTAAAAGTCCAGCAGTATATTTTCTGGTCTTACTTAACCTGGTAGCTAAATAATGTGATCTACATACTTCTACCTCTGTGGAGCTCTGAAGTGAAACCTAAAATGACCCCTGAAGACCCCCAGAATGTTTGCACACTTCCCCTCCACCTGCCATTTTGGAATTAAACTTGTTATCCATGGTGAATTGCTGTGTACCTCATATTGCACCTCATGTTGCCTATTAAAGCACCTCCCATAGACAGTGTAGGCAGCTGTACGGGACGACACAAATTACATTTCAAATTGGCTTTATAACATATTTTTGACTCTGATTCCCAAACCTTGTACAGTATCACAGTACTTCTTACTATATATATATATATATATTAGGGCTGTCAGTAGATTAAAATATTTAATCGCGATTAATCTCATGTTTGCCATAGTT
>JBBJLR010093697.1:0-10275 GCA_037577145.1 Brachypetersius gabonensis | reverse complement strand
GTTCTGAAGGCGAAAGGGGGTCAAACACCGTATTAGTATGGTGTTCCTAATAATCCTTTAGGTGAGTGTATACTTATACAAATAAGTACATATACTTATATAGGTTTACACATGTCAATGTTTATATTTTGAGCTTATTTGTATAGTGTACTTTTTGTACTGTGCTGCTGTGCAGTATAGTTTTTATTGTGTTGTTTTGCAGCTCTTAAATATGTACTTTCCACTTTTTGTTGTAGCAATGAAAATTTCTCACTTGTGGGAATAATAAAGGTTTTATCCTATCTTATCTTATCTTAAGTACAAGCTGAAGATAAATTTCAGTGTGAGTTTTCTATGAGGCTAACAAATTTATCGTTAAAGTGAAGGTGCACCAGGCCACCATTAACAAGTTAGCTGGGTTAGATTTTCATTGCACAACTAAAGAATGGTGGGAATATTTTTAAACTCAAACAAAACTATAAATCATAAAAGACCAGAATTTCAAAAGCAGCTATGGGCCAATGTCCAGCTATACAACTACGAAGAGAGAACTGCGCTGTTGACGCATTAGAAACACTGTTACCAGGCTGATTTACACTGGAAAATCAAAGCGTGTGTCACAGTCAGAACGAGATGTGAACTGTGCCCACTTTGTAGCGCAGTGGAAGAACTCAAATGTGAGAGACACCGAAGAGTCGGTAAGCAGGACCACCGTCGATAATCCTGGGAGGCGGAGGAGCGGGATCCTGGGGAGACAGAGGGGAGAAGATAACAGGCTTGAGTTGGGAAATTTATGTTTTTTGTGGGGTTTTTTTTATGTTTTTGGACCCCGGACAGTACGAGATCTTGAAGTGTACTGTTCGAAGGACATTGGGATTGAACTGCGTGGGATTGAAGTTCCTGGAGAAGAACAGGGGTTCCTATCTGGACCTTGCTGTGAGAGGACGGCTCCTACGCCCACATCGGAGGCGTCCACCTCGACAAAGAATGGTTTGTCTTGATCCGGGTGAGTGAGAACTGGAGTGGTAGTGAAGAGTCGACACAGGAGTTGAAAAGCAGAGATGGCTTCAGGCGTGAGGCTGAAGGGTCCGGTCTTGGGCTTGGTGAGAGCAGTAAGAGGTGCCGCAACCGAACTGAAGCCCCGAATAAATTGCCGATAGAAATAGGCAAACCCAAGAAAACGTTGCAGCTGTTTAAGCGATGTGGGTAGGGGCCATGATCGCACAGTCTCCAGCTTCTAGGGATCCATGGCTAACCCCTGGGAGGAGACAACAAAACCAAGGAAGGTAGTGGAGTGCTGGTAGAACGCACATTTTTCCAACTTGTAGAAGAGTTGATGGGCCAGCAACCTCTTTAGAACTGCTCTGACATGCTGGGTGTGCTCCTCTAAATTGTTGGAGTAGATAAGTATGTCGTTCAGGTAAGCGAAAGCCCACCTACCCGGAATGTTGCGGAGGATGTCCGAGATGAATTATTGGAACACAGAGGGGCTATTGCACAAACCAAACGTCATGACGAGGGTTTCGTTGTGGCCGGTGGGGGTTATGAAGGCCGTCTTCCACTCATCTCCCTCTCTGATGTGGCTGTTATTTGGACCGGCTGGAATAACACCTCCGTGTCGAGTCCCAACTGGACTGCGTAGGCACGATCAATGAAGTTGCCAGCCACCCCCGAATCAACAAAGGCAAAGGATCTGCTCTGTTTCTGACCCAGTTAGAGACTCACCTGAATGACAAGCCGAGACACGGATAACGGGCAGTCTGGGGAGGCGCAGTAGGCACAGAGGCCTTCGTGGAACCGCCGCTCCTTCTCCATTGCTGGCAGGGAAGTACATCCTAACTGTCACAGGTAGTTTGCGAGCCGCCAATTAATGTTTCAATCTGGTAGACAGTCCCTCATAGTAGGCGGTCCGGAGAGCCGCATCACTCCACTCCGTCTGCACTGCCAGCGTGTGGAAATCGGCAGTATATTGGCTCACCGTGCCATCCTCTTGGCGAAGTTGGTATGGATGGGAATCCACCACCACCTCACTCTCAGAATGCTGGAGGGCGGTCTTGATCTGTTTGGCGAACTCCGCGTAGGAGTGGGCGGTCTTGCTGTCTGAGCGAATGACCGCCGCAGTCCATTCCGCTGCCTGCCCGCTAAGGAGGGAAGTGAGTGGGGCGATCGGTGTGGTATTGCGCCACCTGAAAGCTAGTAACAAGTTTAGGTTGGTTAAAAAAACCTCACACGTCCCATCCTTACCATTCCACTTGTCCGTAAGAGCAATTTTGGGAAGCGGAGGAGCCGGTTGAACGGCCGGAGCCGGAGGGGGTGGAGAAGCAGTCTGTGGAGTGCTAGATCCCTCAACAGAGATTTGATGTAGAGTCTGTTGCGGGTTGGCGATCATGGTGCAAAGACCAACCGTCTCCGCACAGAGAGCCGTTTCCTGCTTCAGCACCACAATCTCATTAATTTGCTAAGTGATCATCTCACACAGCTGTTTCTTCTCCTCTAGGGTCCAGGACACTGACATTCTGTCACGGTGAGAGTCAGAACGAGACTGTGTATCTTTGTAGCGCAGTGGAAGAACTTGAACGTGATAAACACGGAAGAGTCGGTAAACCACGCAGTTATTCTCAGAACGCTCCTGGAGGAGTTAGAGTTCACACCAATATGAACCCATGTTCTGAACACGCACACAGACAGGTATATAAAGTGA
Organism: Brachypetersius gabonensis; assembly: GCA_037577145.1. Lineage (NCBI taxonomy): Eukaryota > Metazoa > Chordata > Actinopteri > Characiformes > Alestidae > Brachypetersius > Brachypetersius gabonensis. The sequence goes on along the minus strand of JBBJLR010093697.1, from coordinate 7,595 downwards.
CTCTGGAGAGTCAGAGTACAGGATTCAAGTTGAGTCGACACGTAGGCATGAAGGATTAAACTTCAATGTCGGGGTGCAGGTAGACTCTTACTTCCTGTTTATATACCTGACGTGAATCATCTCCGGTGCCTCGTGACATCACATGATCAGGTGCGTGTGACAGCGTGCTACAAGTTCTGTGGCATTGCAGTACAGTTTAGATGCAGGACGGTCCCTGTTGGTCTATGGAAAAGGGTCTTTAGTCATGTGGTCTGTGAGTGCTAGCTGTTGCTGTGTAAGTGTGGTGGCCTGGGGTGAGAGACCACATCAGCATTTATTTTGGTTATTACTCTTAAGTTTGTTTTAACCCCTTTGGAGCCCTTGGAGCACAAGCAACAAAGAAAAAATAACCCCAAGCAGTGTTTAAATTTATATACATGTTTACTGGAGGCTCATAGGTTTTTTCTCTGGGTTTACATGTGGTTTCTCTCCGGTCTGACCCTCCTCCCAGCATACCCATGTCTGACACAGCAGCCCGATCTAGCATACAGCACTTCACAATAGTAGTCACAGCAAACAGATCTTCACTCCACTGATTTCATCCTTGTTGCTGAGGGCCGGGGAGACAAAAACAGAAAAAACATATACCCAAACATGAAAGAGAAGAACCCACATTCAATAAACTGCCATGCTCAAAATTAAGACAGGGACAAATTAACAAAACAGATAAAAACGAACTTAATAGTTCTTCCATCTACCCTGCTCGGCGATGGGCAACTTATTCAACAGTCTCAATAACGTCTGTTTCCAATGCTCACATACCCCATTCCCTTGGGGCTGATACGGTGTCGTCCACATGGTGCGTCTGTACATTTCACACGGCTGGAGGACTTGAACGCGGACCCTTGATCCAACAGCAGCTTCTCGTGGCACCCATTTCTCCTGGTCACCTCCTCACAGATAACCCTGGCCACTGTCCCAGCCATCTGATCTCTTGTGGGCACTGCAAAAGAAAAACTGGTAAAAAGGTCAACTGCAGTTAATAAATAGGGGTACAGGTCCACAGACCGGCCCAATGACAGGAAGTCAATGGCAAGAACCTCCCAGGGGTAAGACGTTACAACAGCCCCTAGGGGGATAGACTCACCACTCCCTGGACCACCCATCAGGCAGTTCTCACATTCCTGCTGCTATTGCTCAATGTTACTGCCCAGGCCAGTACACCCATTCTTTCAAGGCCTCAGCCATACATCGACCACAGATATGCCCCAAGGCCTTGTGACATCGGGACAGGGTGGCCGCACTCTGGCGTGCTCAGCCCGGCTTGTGGTGCAGCTCAAAATCGAAAGAGGCCAACTAGCCTGCCCATCGCTGCTCCACCGCCCCCTGCTTAGCTGTCTTCAGGTGTGACAGAGGGTGAAGACATTAAACCTGGCTCCCCACATTTCTCCACTACTGCCCATTTGAGCGTCAGCAGCTCCAGTTTAAACACACTATAGTTCAGATCCAGCTCTCAACAGCTCGCAATGCCGGTGAGTCTAATGCATGCCAGTCACTTGAGAAAATCTTGTACCAAAGCAGTCTTTTCCCGTAAAATCTGTCCCAGACACGAGCACACCAAAACAATGGTTGCCACCGTCACAGTAACAAAAAAATAAATGAGCAAAATTCAGTTGCCAAACCTTCCCTGGCTACTTTCGGGGCAAAGGTAGAATTTTGTAAATCTGATCACTTCAAAGTCCACTGTAAAGTTACAGAAAATGGTAAATGGAATTTTCTGTAACTTTACTGTGGAATTGTTTACTTCCAGAAAACCAAATATGGCACAAACCCTTAAAGGAATAGTTCCTAGTTCATTTTATAGAATTTATAGCTCACAGTCATACATGTAAACTATATTGTTCCACTTAAATAAGAAACCAGATGCAGTTTGACCAGGTTAAGTCTCATTGACTTGTGTGTTAGCTGTGTTAATCTCACATCTCTACTGGTAAATTAAAAATAGAAAACATGGCCTGGCTCATCAGCTACATCTGTGATATTTGGGACATTTTATTTTTCTCAAACCCATTCCTTTAATCCAACCTAACCAATCAACAGTCAGAGCACAGGCAAGCTGAAAAATTCTTCAAAAAAGCTATTAAAGTACTGTATGAAGTACTGAGTGGCACTGGCCATTCTTTAAAACCACAATCTGGGTCAAGATGACCTTGTAGCAGTGTCCTTTATTACCATTGATGACAGAGCATATAAAATTGTGTGTGTGTGTGTGTTTGCGCAAAAGAAAATGAGAGAGAAAGAGAGAGAGAGAGAAAGAGGAGCGAGACGGCAGTCAACGTAAGGTCATTGTGTTGGACAGCAAGTGTCTGGCGGGTGTTTTTGGAGGATAAAAGTGTCAGCTGGGTGGTAAATAAAGGAAAGGAGATGATAAAGAGCACTGAGAGCCTCTCTGCTGCAATCTGAGTGCCTGTAACAGCTGCTTCACCTCAACATAACCACTTTTCTCTACTTGTATGTGTGACTGTGTGTATGTGTGTGAGTAGAGAGAGCTCTTCATTTGAGAAGATAAGTGAGCAGTGTGGTCACACTTAATCAGTGTTTGAACAGGATTATTAATGGGGGTCAATTTATGCTCCAGTAATGCATATTTCTCTCCCTTAGTTTTGGTGCACACAGTTTCTATAGCATTCCTTCATTTCATTTTACTGTGAGAAAAATGTACTGTCCTCTCCAGCCCTCATGTAAATGCAGTTGTACCTTTCATGAATTTTAAAGGTATGCAACATTAACTTTCCCAAGGGAGAATGGATAACAGTTTGACTTTTCCCAATACATGTGTTAAAAGCATAATTTTGTATCTTGCTAATACTAATTATTAATATTAATACTGTAATACTGATTGTGCTGCTTCATAACAATATAATGAGTAGTGCAGATGCCCATGACCTTAGTATAAGCAGCCTTATTGTCACGGTTCGGGCAGCCTCCACCAGGTGGAGCTGCGTTTTTGTTTTTTACCCAGGCCTGGGAAATGGCTTCAGCTGCGGGTACTCAGGGTTAAGTGATTTCTGTCTTTGTATTGGCTGTGTGTCCATGTATTCATGTATTTAAGTTCTGTCCTGTGTCTTTCACCTTGTCGGTCATTGTATTGTCATGTTTATGTCATTGTGGATGTCTTTGTGCCTTATCCCGTTTCCTGTTGCCACGTTCTGGTTACTTATATCGGTCCTCGCGCCTGGTTTCAGTTTCGTGTTTTGTTTTGAATAAATTCTAAGAAAAGCTCCGAAGTGGCCGGCGCGTTTCAGACCGCATGCGCCGAGCCGCCACCACCATCAGCGTGCCCGGTGCCTGCACCCCGCCTACAGTGTCCCCACGTCAACCTCACACAGCCTCCAACTCCTGCTCCACGCCCGAAGCCCCAGATAGAGGAGGACCTCTCTGACAGTGGCTTTCGAAGATGGGTGAGGGAGAACCTCCCCGAATGTGTGCTCCGTTTACTGGCGGAGGAGGACGACTCTGAGGACCTCCTCGACCCACCACCATCGGCCCGACCGGTGCCAGCGTCCCGCCTTCAGAGACCCCAAACACACCTCAACCAGCCCCTGATTCCTGCACCCCGTCAGGAACTCCCAGTAGTTAGTCCAGCCTTAGGTGAGACCACTTTAGTTCCCAGGTTAGCCTGGCTGTTAGGTTTTTTGGGTGAGTTAACCAGGGCAATAGAGGAGTCAGAGAACACCCAGCCAAGGTTTATCACCAGAAACAGCCTAGTCAAGGGGTCAAGGGGGGTGGTTGAGGAGGGTAGAGTTGCCCAGAAAGGGGAAACGTCCCCCATGTTTTTTTGGGGGGGGATAGTGGGGTCACCGAGGCCGACAGGGGGGTTTCCTGGGGAGGGGGGACCCCTGGAGGTATCAGCGAGGTGGAATGCGCCGAACCTCCAGAAGGACAGTCTGTGCCGGCAGACCCGGCGAGGCTCGAGGGAAGCAACAGGGACCCCCACGAAGGGGACTCAGTCAGGGCAGACACAGAGAGGCCCGAGGTAAGCGACAGGGACCCCCACGAAGGGGACTCAGTCAGGGCAGCCACAAAGAGGCTCGAGGGGAGCGACAAAGAACCCCGGGAAGGAGGCTCCATGCAGAGAGGCACGAGAGGGCTCCAGGGGTTTGTGTCCGGTCGCTCAAGGGAACCTAAGGTGGGTTGCGACGAGTCCCGATGTGGGGGGTCTAGGTCAGGTCACTCGGGAGAGCCTAAAGAGGGCTGTGGCACGCCCCAGGAGGAGGAGCTCGTGCCGGGAGCGCTCGAGAGGAGCCGCGACGAGCCACACGGAGAGGGGTTCGTGCCGGGAGCGCTCGAGGAGAGCCACAACGAGCCCCACGGAGAGGGGTTCGTGCCAGGAGCGCTCGAGGGGAGCCGCGACGAGCCCCACGGAGAGGGGTTCGTGCCGGGAGCGTTCGCGGGGAGCTGCGACGAGCCCCACGGTAAGGGATTCGGACGCTACAGCCAGGGAGCGCTCGGGAGGAGTGCTAAAGAGGCCCGTGGAGGTGGCCTCGACCCCGGCCTCACGCAAGGGTGTGGACAACAGCCCTCAGACTGGTGGACTATGGACAATATACCAGCCGAGGGTCTTCCGGGTGGAGTTCGTGCCCTTACTTAAGCTTACCTAAACGATGTGATCATCCACTCTACCTCATAGCAAGACCACCTCTATCACCTACGTGGGGTCCTGGATGAACTCCACTGGGTGGGGCTCATGGCCAACCCCCGAAAGTGCCTCCTGGATCTCACCAGGGCTTCAAAATAGGGCACCTGGGCTGCTGCAATCCCCCCCAAAAATAGTTTTAAGCTGTGCGCCTGAATTCAAAGACACAGGTTAGAGCCTTTTTCCTCTGACACTGACCCCTTTTTCAATCTCATCAGGAACGGCAAACCCAATCATGTCTAATGGACTGAGCAAGCGGAGGAAGCCTTCTGAACCTTGAAGCAGATCCTCACCACAGCCCCATTCTGCGGAACCCTGACTTCTCTAAGTCCTTTCCAGTACACACTGACGTGTCAGTACCATCCCAGAAGTTCGACTGGGAGGAGGTACTGTGGCACCAGACCAAAGCCCTGGCAGCAGAAACCTGCAAGTGCTCTTCAGACTGGCTGTTCACGGTGCTGAAGCCGTTGAATGCCACCCTAGGTGGCGCTACATAGCCTTGATATAAAGAGTTGCCCAGCTGCTCAAACTATATGAAGAAAAAGTGCAGAAGACAGGAAGTTCCAATGCACACAGCCAGTCATGAGCCAAATGCCCTGCAGACCATCAGCTATGCTAATTCTTGTGCTCTTCACATACATCACCTGGGAACAGAACAGAGAGTGACACGCCCATCGGTCAGTGCTATTGGATTAGCTGGAGACAATAAGATTGAGTATGTAAATGCATGCCTGTTATTGCAAGAGGGGGGTTGCAGGTCGCTGGATAGCAATAAAGCCTTTAACAATCTGAAACAAAGAGGGGAGCAATTGGATCACATTCTTATGAGGACATATATGGATATGTCAGCAAAAGTGACACAGGGCCCTTTCACTTCCATCTTTCATCTTTGTCCTCCTCTCTTCCTCCACTCTGACTCAACTTTACATTTATATTACCCTTCTCTGTCTCTGTCTCGCTCAGCTTGCCATGTCCTACCTCTTTAGCTCAAAGGTAGAGTGGAGAGAAGAAGAAGGAAAAAGGAAAAAAGCAGGAAATGGGCAAGAGGGAGAGAGATAGAGATCCTCTCCGCCATGAGGATCACCTTTCATCTCTCCTCTGCAGATGTGCCACCTGGCCTGCCCTTCTCTATTCTCCACTCCCACAACTTTTCTCCATCCACGGCATCTGCACTACATATACTGCTAAGCGCCTCGTCCCTCTCTTTTCCGCCTTCCACACTTATAGCACTGTCAGTTTCAGGAAAGTCTTTCTGATGTAATGTTCGTAAATAGCTGCCCCTCCGGCCAGTTATTTTGAAGATGGCGAGACCAGTCCCTTATCTGTTTGAATGGACCCTTTTTCGCTCTCGAGATCTGTTTGACATTTCCCTTTCATGTTTACAGTCAGCGATGAGTAATACCCAATATAGGAAAACTACATTCTTTGCAGACAGCTCTGTGATGACAGGAAGATGTCCATAAGAATGTGAATAGAAGCTGTTTAGCAATATCAATGCAACTCTTGACAGGAAGATTGGCCTCTAGATTTCAAGCTCTGCCTGCATGTTTACAGTTGGCTACACAAAATTGGGGTGATATTGTAATCACTGGCCCATTCAAAACTGTCATTACTAAATAGACCATCTTGCTTGTAGTTCTGCAGTAGCAAGTCTGCATGTGCAAGTGCACTGATATTTTGTTGCTCGTGTTATATGCTCCTTATACCCATGGTACATGGTCAAACATACATTTTTGCTATTTTTAATTAAATTGAGATAAGATAAGATAGGATAAACCTTTATTAGTTTCACAAGTGAGAAATGTGCATTGTTACAGCAGAAAGTGGACAGTAAAAAATGTAAGAGCAGCAAAACCATAGAATAAAAGCTATACAGCACACAACAGTATAGTGTAAAAAGTACACTATGCAAAATTAATATTAATACAAAAATATAAATAGAGACATTTGTGTGCATGCTAGTATGCAAATAAGTATAAGAGTATAAGACAAACAGGTATACGTTTAAAATATATGGAAATCATGGGAAAGAACAGACAGTTGATTCTGAAAGGGAAAAGATTTCCTTTCCTTTTAGGTGAAAATGTGAAGTTTTATGGCAATAAGGTTATTGATACTGTCTATAACATTGATCATCACAGACAGTATCAATTATTATCAAAGGTCCTGTGCCTGCCAGGCACGGACAAGGCCAAGGTTGTTCTCAGTTTAAAATGACCATGTGGATCACTGCTATATCATGGCTAGGCTTTTATAACAGTACACTCAAAATAGAGACTGACTCTTTATATGTTTTTCATCCAGTCTGCAGAACACCCAGAAGTAACAGTGGTTTTTCTGCATGATTTCCCTGGATGGCCACAAGCTCATTGTCTAGTGGATTCTGTTCTCAACCATTACTTTTCCCTCTTCTCCTTTTTTGTCTTCTCCTCTCTTTCCTCTCCCCCATGTCATCCCCTCTCCTGTGGCAGATTTCTCTGAGCTCAGTGCTTCCCCCTGCTGACCAAAGAAGGCAAGTACAAGCATTCAGGCAAAACTTCCCAGAGAGATTGAATTCCTTCCTTTTAGTGTAAAAAAAGGCACCACGAATCCCTTTCATTTTCCGAGAGAAGCTGCTGCTGATGTCTAGAAGTGCAGCCTGTCTCAATGTCTAATGCTTTCAGGTGCCATTCTCTTTCTCTAATATAATTTGTTTCAGAGCATTGCCTGGTGTCAGTGAAGCAGTGGAGCAGTGAATGAAGCGCTACCATTTCTCCCCATTGAACACCCCCCCCCCCCTCCCCCCACCACACACACACACACACACACACACACACACACACACACACACACACCCACCCCCTCCCCCCCACACACACACACACACACACACACACACACACACACACACACACACACACACACACACACACACACACAC
>JBBJLR010093686.1:0-10276 GCA_037577145.1 Brachypetersius gabonensis | reverse complement strand
ATACATACATACACACAAACACACACACACACACACACACACACACACACAAATAAATAAACAAACAAACAAACAAATAAATAAATAAAATCCCACAAGATATGCTTTACTCTGTAAAGTATACTCATTTAATTGTACTGGAGTTGGTATGGCTTTTGCTTTGAACCGTTCATATGGAGGAATTAGTATATCATCACCTCCGGCATAAACTGAAACACAGGATATACGCGCACCATGGCCTGTCTTGATGATAAAACAACTTTTTGGCTTGGACTGCGTGACGCAGATGCGAAACTGCCAAATCGCACTAATGTGCCTTTGATTTTAATGTGAGCTTTATTGCTGTGGTAAATGGTCTGGCATGTCTGATGGAGATTAAGTGTTTGTATGGCATCTGAAAGTGCAAAGAGATCAGCCTGAAATTCTTAAAATAGTCTGTTCATGCATTGCAGCATTCAGTGTATTATAAATGCATTGTGTGGTGTATGCACAAAGGCCTTTCTCAAGGTTATTTGAACCAATGTTTACATACATTTAGGCTTCTGTCCAAGCCTTATTGAACTTCCTGTCTGATTCAAGTTTTTGGAAATAATATGGTTGTACATTTGTTTCTGACATATTTATCCATGTAGATCTGAAAAACAGATCATATGTTGACATGAGTAGCAGTGAGAACAGTAACAATATATAACAGGCTGGGTAACTATACTGTTATGTGTTACTGGTATTTTTTTACATTTGTTTCACAGACTATATTGAACCCAAAGGAAATTATTTGTCCTCTGCATTTAACCCATTCACCACAGTGAAGCAGTCAATGGCACGACAGTGGCACCCGGCGAGCAGTGTGTGGCCTAACCACAACTCAACTCTCAACTCAGCCTTTATTTATAGAGCGCCTTACAGACATGAATCATGTCACCAAAGTGCTGTACACAAATATAATTTATTTATTTTTTTTAAAAAGAGCCACAAGACCGCCAGAACCACAAGACAGCCAACTGGCAATGATATATAACAGTCTGAGTATTTCCTTATAACACTGTTATGTCACTGGTAATGATATATAACGCTCTCATTATTGCCTTGTAACACTGTTATGTCACTGGTAATGATATATAACGCTCTCATTATTGCCTTATAACACTGTTATGTCACTGGTAATGATATATAACGCTGTGATTATTGCCTTATAACACCGTTATGTCACGGGTAATGATATATAACGCTCTCATTATTGCCTTATAACTCTGTTATGTCACTGGTACTGATATATAACGCTCTCATTATTGCCTTATAACACCGTTATGTCACTGGTAATGATATATAACGCTGTGATTATTGCCTTATAACACCGTTATGTCACTGGTAATGATATATAACGCTCTGATTATTGCCTTATAACACCGTTATGTCACTGGTAATGATATATAACACTCTGATTATTGCCTTATAACACAGTTATGTCACTGGTAATGATATATAACGGTCTGAGTATTGCTTTATAACATTGTTAAATGTTACTGGTAATTATATATAACAGGCTAAGTAATGCTTAATAACACGTTATGTTATTAGTAATGATATTTAGCATGCTGGATACTGCTTCATAACACTGTTATACTGGTCATAATACATAACAGGCTGAGTTACAGTTTACAACTCTGTTATGTTACTGGAAATGACATATAACAGGCTAAGTTACACTTTACAACACTATTATTTGTTACTGGAAATGATATATAACAGACTGGGTAATGCTACTGGTAATTGTTTCATTTATTTTGCATACTACTTTGATCCTGGAGGAAATTATACATCATTGCCAGTAACAAATAACAGTGTTTACATTTTATATTTACATTTAAAGTTTTCTATTTATTTATTTTCTTAATTATTATGCTGCCATGAAGAACTACCAAACTGTTTTTCATTGTTCCTGCAACAATAAAGGCTATTCTATTCTTAAGTCCTCTGCATTTAACCCATTCACCACAATGAAGTGGTGGGCTGCCAACAATGGAACCCAGGGAGCATTTGTCACGATTCGCAGGCAGGAAAGATGCACTAGTAGTAAAAATAGAAGATTTAACAAAAGTGTCTTTAATCAGATTTCCCCCAACCATGACGATTAAACACAAAAGCACAAACAAAACCCTACTCTGGTCGCGGGTGTCCCTTTTTCCTTTTCCAGAGGCTTGTCTGTCCAGAGTAAACCGGTAATACAAACTCTAATGTTCATTGCAGATGGACTTCCCGTCCAATCCAGTTCTCCTGCCCACTTACTGCCTTCCTGGATCTAGATACAGTTTATATCCACACTTCGTGGAGTACTTTCCGTTAGGTTGAAGCTCGGGGTTTTACACCTGTGAGAAGGGGGAGAAAAATCTGGAGATCACATACACAGTCAGCACAAGTTTACACAGCCTTGCATTCCTGGCCCAGAGCTTAGATACATTTTCATCCCTCAGAGCAGAGCTCACGACCCAAAGTATAGATACGGTTTTCTTTGTTGTTTAGAGAGATTTACCCTGAACTTGACTGGTGACCACGCACTAATTCTGGCCTTTAAGCCACCACACTCACACAACCCACTACTTACATGACAGATACAATAATTAGGAAGGTACAACTGAATACAAGACAGGTGGACCTGTCGTTTGGCACCTAGAAACCCACCCCTGCTCTAATGACCCTCAAACTCAGCACCTGGGTTGCCTAGGTACCACATGACCACACACACATAACACACTCAGACACACCTACCTGTACCCATGGTTGCGTGAGAAGTCTTACACAACATTAAGGTTTTAATGTTATAGCTATGTAGCTGTATGAAAGTGTTAAAGTATGTTGGGCTGTATTTTTTTTTTATATGTAAATCTCTAGGTGCCCTAGAATCCCTTGTTAACTTAACATTATAATAGCCTGAGTGTTCCATGACTAATAACCATAAAAGGCAAAGTCACAAGTGTGCTGTTAAAACTACAGATGAAACTTCTTTTCTCGCACTTGTACGTCTCATTAGGAGACCACAGTCAGTCAGGATCAGAAGCAACATATCCAGAACCACCACACTGAGCACAGCGCCCCGTTCTGCTGAATCCTTACTGTGCAACAATGCACAGCTCAAACCACATCATCAGGTTCACTGATGACATGAACATGGTGGGTTTGATCAATGGGAATGACAAGGAAAGGAGAGAGAAATGGGGAACAGCTAACAGACTGGTGCAGAAACAACAACTTGTCTCTGAATGTTGACAAAACAAAACAGATGGCTGTAGACTTCAGGAGACCACACTGTGATCACTTTCCACTGAACATCAATGGCTTCTCAGAGGAGATTATCCAGAGCACCCTCAACACCAGCTCCAACCCATATTCTACAAAGGGACTATAGAGAGCAGCTGCATCACAGCCTCTTTTGGGAATTGCACTGCCTTGAACCACAAGACCCTGCAGATGTTTGTCAGGACAGCTGAGAAGATCACTAGGGTATTTGCCTTGTCTGTCATGCTGCATCTGCAAAGATCACCAGCACTGAGAATGACCCCATTCATTTATGTTGATTTTTGCACAGTATTTCTTCTCATTTTTTATTCCTTACTGTATAAGTCTTTGCATTTTTACACATTTGTACAGGATGATAAACCAAATAATGACTTCAGCGAAACTGACTGAAAAGCAAATTTTCAAATTTTATGAAAGAGGCTTGTAGAAATTCTGTATTTAATTTAGAGCTTGGAGGCTAGAGGTGCAGGAGAAGATGAGTTTTGGGGTCTAGAAATTTGTAGACATTAGGTGTTAAGAAGCAGAATAACTTTTGTGCATGTATATCTCTAGAAATCTCATGTGTTATCTAAATGTGTTAAGCTTGCCTGTCTTTACTTATTCACATAACTTGAGTGAAGACTGATGCCTATTTTACAAGCCATTTATTCAGAAATTCATAAACATTCCAGAGGATTCACAATTTCTAGTGTACAACAGTGTGAAGGCATGTAGAGCTGTAGCCATGTCAATCTCTGGGCTCTCTGGAATTATCTAGTTTAATGTGACAATCTCCATGTTATAATATCTTAAGGCTCTTTGATTACTAAACTACAATAAAAGTCAAAATTGTAACTAATCTGTGGAGCCAAAAAAAGATGGACAAAAATACTAAACAAGTGTATTTTTCTCTAAAAACTTGTCTAATGTTGTGTGTTTTCCCCTTGTCCCCCCCAAACAATTCTGATGCTTTAGTACATGGACTCCACAATACCTATCTGTACCAACACCTTAGCAGCAGAAAACTGCAAAGTGAAGACCTTATGAATTCTTGAGACATCATGAACTTCAGTAATTAGTGCTACAGCAGCTCGTCTGTGGGATCAGACCAGACAGGGCTGTCTTCACACCCCACATTTATCAGTGAACCTTGGGTACCCAATGCTCCTTCCATGGAGGACTTTTGGTTTTGACCTGTGAACACCAGAAACCTCCCCACAAGACCTGCCATGTTGGAGAGGTTCAGTTGTCCAGACATAACATCTGGCCCTCAGATCATCCTCCAGTTCACTGCTTCCCTCATTAATAAACTGCATAAATAAATAAATGTATACAATTGTTAGTATTGTTATTCATACACTCATTTTCTGTAACCCCTTAATCCCACAGCCTATTCCACGATCTATGGGTGCAAGGCAGGGTACCAGCCCACCGCAGAGTGCACACACAGGCATACCATTCACTCACACACACACACACACACACACACACACACCTACGGTCAATATAGAATCCCCAGTTCACCTGACATGCATGTCTTTGGACTGTGGGAGAAACCAGAGACCCCAGTGAAAACCCACGCCAACACGAGATTATGTAAACTCTGCACACACAAGGCCAGGACTTGTGTGGCCACAGTGCTACCCCCGGCCCCCTATTATTAAAATCGTTGCGGTTGTTGTTGTTGTTTTTATTACATGACTTCTGATTAAATTAGTTGTAGTTTAGTCTACTATTACTGCTATAATAATAATCACCATCATTCTTGACTTTGTCAGTTTGATCTCTAAAATCTTTAAATAGTAAATAAAGTTTGGAGTCAAGTGTATAGGTTGTAGAGCTGAACTGTAGAAGTTTTTGAATGAAAGTGGTTATTATGGTGTTTGACCTGGCTGGCAGCACCGTGTGCGCATGCGCGGGAGTGTGACTGGGCGGCCGTAGCTGTCAGTGCGCGCGCCCCGCGGGACTGTTTTGAATCATACTTCAAACAAAACAATAAGAAAAAGGGACAAAAGGCTATAATGTCAGAAGAAACTGAAGACCAGAAGACTCTGGAGACGGCGGTCGAGGAACAGAAGGTGAGTGAGGAAAGAAGCAGATTTCGGACTGTATTGGTTTTCTTTCTTCCGTTAGCTTAAGCTAAGCTAATGCACATCGCAGTAACGTTAGCTTTTACTTAGTCTCTCCTCTTTACTCGCCTTTAAACTCACTAAACCTTTTGCCCTTGGGTTGTATGTTAAGTATTACACGTTATAAAGTATATATTTAACCCTCTTCGTTGTTTGGACAAACATTATTACGTAGAAGAGGTATGTTTTTTTATAAAGGTATTAGCGGGTATGGCCCAATTCGCTCTATGTTCCCTACATAGTGGACTAAATTCGGATTTTCAGTTTTCTGAATTGTCTGCATGTACAAATATCGTCTCAGACAGTGTTCAGAGCACACTTCGAAACGTGAGGCACGATATAATCTAACAGTTGTAATTTATTTCAGGTCACAAGTTTTCATCTCCTAGGTAGTTGTCCAGTGTCTAGGGCAGTAGGCACCATAACGAGGTTTAGCCCTAAATAAATATAAATCGCCAGAACATGCAAAGGAGAGGCTTGTATGTGGTTTAAACCAGTCCTGGTGTGTCTGAGTGTTATTATTAGTGCTTTGTACACGTTTTATTAACCTAACTATTAGGCTAAATCGGCTATATTAAGGTAAAAAAAATGTCTGTTTAGCTTGATACGTTAGCCACGTTAGCTTATGTAAGAAACTCCTAGGCCCGAGAGGCTGCAAAAATGTTCAAATATTGGTGATTTTAGCACCTAGGAGAACAGGATTCTTGCTATATGTGTTATTAATCAGAGTATGTCCATGCAGGTCAGTTATGATGAGCAATAGTGAAGCAAATTTCATGAAATTAAAGCTGCTGCTAGTATGAGACAATGGTTTTCTTTTCAAACTGGACACGATCAACTGGACACTACAAGATACTGTATTGGTAATTCTAGGCTTACATGTTTTTTTTATTATAAGGTTATCAAAAAAGAATCCCCGTCACTTCCGTAGTGTTACACGGCATTGAAACATTTTACTTGGATGTTCTGCTCTGAGTAACAAAAGGCAGCGATTTTACTGCCAAAGTGTTCTAGATATTTCTTTCGAAAAGGTACAACCACAAAGTTTCGCAACTTTAATCAAATAATAATTTAAATAATCTTATTTTTAGTATTTTTGTTCATTATTTTGTTTATTTGTTTAAGTCTCTAATCACCAAATAATTTATATTTTGTAATATAACTTTTTGCCATTACATAACCATTGTTGTTGATATGGCGTTAAACTTAAACTACAACTACTACTATGAGTAGTAAAAATAGTGACCTATTTCTGTATTTCTGGACAGTGAGTCTGGATTTGCACGACTTCAGTCAGTCAAGGGCTCTTTCCCAGAGTCAGTTTTCCGCTTGGTTTTCTGTGATGGGTTATTTCCACAAAACTGATGCTTGGTAGTTGATTCAGTCCAGCAGGCTGATCCTGCTGTATGTTGGCAAGCTGATGCCTACTCCTAAGTTAAATTACTGAGTGTGTTTTCTTATTATAGCTGTCAGGCCCTCTCCTAAATGGAAATTCCACCTTTTCAAGGTGTGAAATGGTTCATTGTTCATTGTGATTTACAATGCTGGTGAATTGAACCAGATGGCTCCAGCAGAAATACTGCCATTTTGTTTATTATAGACCCCCAGTGCAGCCCTACAAGTGTTTATATGGAATGCTGGTAAAATAGCAAAGCTTGAACTAATTCGAGAATATTTTAGCCACACATCGCCCTTCATGTACCTATTCACTATAAATGGTTTTCATTTTAGGATCAAAAGCTGTATAACACTTTTGGGGAATATGTTTCTGAGAGAGAGCTTTTAGGCAGGCGTCTGGTTCCATTCTAGGAAAATCCCTGAAATTTATAAGTAAAAAAAAACTAAGAATAAAACTGAGTCAGCAGTTTAACTAGATTAAGGATCATAGTTTCAGTTTAAACATTTTAAATAGAGAAGCTTATTATTATTTTTTTATAACACATAAAATGTACACATTTAGGATGTGGAAAGTAAGGTGATCTGTCCAGAGAGGGCTGAAGAGGCCAAACTCAAGGCTAAGTACCCACAACTGAGTGGAAAAGCTGGAGGGAATGATCTGCTCAGGAAAAGACTGCAGAAGGGGGTAAGTATCTTGCACCATCTCTCTGTCTCTCTATCTGTCTATCTGCAGAGGCACAAGTCAACACTCCATGTGTTTTTTCCTCTCTCTATCTCTGCCCTCGCTTGTGTACACAGTGCAATCTCTGCCTCTGATTGGCTTACGGTGACACGCGTTCCTTGGTTTAACCAATTATTATAATCCCTTCATAAAAGGGCCGATACTGTTGGCGCGAGGGGAATCTAAACACGAGACATTTACAGTAATCCCCCGCTATGCTCCTTCTTTTTATGGCCGTTGACAACTTTTTAGTGTATTACCACCACTGCTGGACTGGGGCTGGTAATACAGTTAGACTGAATCAGCGAATGCTGATCTGCGTAAAACTGAGTGGTTACTGTGTATGTATATATTTGTCATGGTACTTATTACCATATGTAATTCCCCTATGGTACTGATTGATTAATTTTAGTATTACCAAATTACAAAATATGTAGTGTACATAGAAACATAGATATACTGAAACATAGAAAGACTTTATTACACCCCAACGGGGAAATGAAATCGTCATAGCAGCCAAATACAAGAGACAGCAGATACCTGGGACTTAATTCATCTTAGTTGCTGTATGTAGTTCCGGATTTAAGGCTGTCCTGATATATTTTGTGGTTATGAAGGTTAGTGTTAATAATGAAAGACTGATGAAGGTATTGTGTAGCCACTTTACATAAACTTCCACTCTTAACAGCATCTAGGAGCCAATAAAGATCCTCGTTTAAAATGATTCTGATTGGCTGCCTAAATTGCATTCTGCATTCATGTTATTTAACATCTGCACTTATTGAATAGTCTGTTATACACTCACTGGCCACTTTATTAGGTAACTGTTCAATTGTTTGTTTACACAAATAGCTAATCAGCCAATCACATGGCAGGAACTCAAATGCATCTAGACATGGTGAAGATAAGTTGCAGAGGGAAGGGGATATAAGGGACTTTGAATGTGGCATGGTTGTTGGTGCCAGAAGGGCTGGTCTGAATATTTCAGAAACTGCTGATCAACTGGAATTTTCACGCACAACCATCTCGAGGGTTTACAGTGAGCAGGGTTGTGTGGACAAAAATACGCTGTTAATATCAGAGGTCAAAGGAGAATGAGCAGACTGGGTGCCCCACACCGGAGTGCCACCCTGTCAGCTAAGAACAGGAAACTGAGGCTACAATTTGCACTGGCTCACCAAAATTAGACAATACAAGATTGTAAAAACATTTCCTGGTCTAATGAGTCTCGATTTCAGCTGCGACTTTCAGATGGTAGGGTCAGAATTTGGCATAAACAACATGAAAACATGGATCCATCCTGCCTTGTATCAACAGTTCAGAGTGGTGGTGGTGATGTAATGGTGTGGGAGATATTTTCTTGGCACACTTTGGGCCCCTTAGTACCAATTGAGGATTGTTTAAATTCCACAGCCCACCTATTGTTGCTGACCATGTCCATTCCTTTATGACTACAGTGTACTCATCTTCTTATGAACATGACAGTCACCAGTTCTCAGTCGAATAGAGCCATGCCATGTCAATATGGACCAAAAGCTCTAAGTAATGTTTCCAACATTTGGTTGAATCTGTGCCACAAAGAATTAAGGCAGTTCTGAAGGAAAAGGGGGCCGGTGGGTGTAATTAGTGAATATACAAGTAAATATATATTTTTTTAACCAAAACACAACATATAAACACAACACTTTTGTATTTGCTCCTACTTTTTAATGAGCTAATCTCAAAGATCTGAAACATTTTCTACATGCACAAAAGACCCATTACTCTCAGATATTGTTTACAAATCTGTCTAAATCTGTGTTAATGGGCACTTCTCCTTTGCCAAGATAATCCATCCCACCTCACAGGTGCTGATTAAACAGCATGAATATTGCACAGGTGTGCCTTAGACTACCCACAATAAAAGGCCACTCTGAATTGTGCAGTTTAATTACAGCATAATGCCACAGATATCGCAACTTTTGAGGTAGCGTGTGATTGAATGTCTACCAGAGCTGTTGCCTGTGAAATGAATTTTCAGTGTTTTCTGGGTGGGTTTATTTATTTATTTATTTATTTTCTGTGGTAGACCCAACACAAAGTAGCACATCATTGTAAAAATGTACAAAAATGATACTTGGTTTTCAAAATTTTAAGCAGATAAAAATCTGTGTGGTGTGCATTTGTATTCAGCTACCTGTACTCTGATACCCTTAAATAAAGTCCAGTGCAATCAGTTGCCTTCAGAAGTCAGCTAATTAGATAAAAGTTCACCAGTGTGTAATTTAGTCTCATTATAAATGCACCTATTCTGTGAAGGCCTCAGTGGTTTGTTAGTAAACATTAGTGAACAGACAGCATCATGAAGACCAAGGAACTCACCAGGTCAGGGATAAAGTTGTAGAGGAGCATCTTTGGCAATACTTCAAAATTGCTGTTCACAGCTCTCCATTCAATCTTGCTGAACTTAAGCTACCTTCAACAAAGTATGGACAAAAATTCAGTCTCTAGATGTGCAAAGCTGGTAGAGACATGCCCCAAAAGACTTGCAGCTATAAATGCAGTGAGAAGTAGATCTACAAAGTATTGACACATTGGTTGAACACTTTTTAGATTTTTATTTGCTTAAAATTTGAAAACCATGTATCATTTTCATACCACTTCAGAATTATGTACTACTTTGTGTTGTCACAGAAAATCTCAATAAAAAATATTTGTTTGTGGTTGTAAGGTGTCAAAAAGTTCAAGGGGTATGAATACTTTTTATTTGTGTGTA
>JBBJLR010093665.1:0-10277 GCA_037577145.1 Brachypetersius gabonensis | reverse complement strand
AGAACAATTGTCATTTTAGAAAGTTATACTTCTGTAGTTATGTTGGTGAAAGTAACTCAAAAGTAATACAGGAGTCACGTAACGTATTACATTTCTGAGACAGTAATATTAAAAGATAAGGGATTACTTTTAAATGACCGTAACAAGTAATCTGTAATGTATTACAGTTCGGAAGTAACTTGCACAACACTGCTGATCAGTCATGTATTGTGCAAAACAAACTTCAAACAGTGCTTCCTTCCTCTGCCTAGTTTGCCTAGATAAACATACCTGACCTAACTGTCACCAACACACTTTTTAATTCTTCATATTTGTTTTGTAGAAATTGTACCAAAGTTGTTTAGCCATCTAAGTAACATAAGTACAGCAATAAAAAGACTAAATAAAATAAAAGACTAAGAACAGACTGGCTTTAGATATGCAAATCATTCATAATGATTTTTCAGTTGTTTTCTCTATATTTATTTAACAATGATAAAACATTTCTCTCATTTGGCAGATGGCTTTTATCCTAAGTTTCTTTTTCCCTACAGATGTAGGTGAACATACAATCAAAGTGATGTACTCCTTCATTTAAAGCAGGGTCTCTCGGTGAGTACTTGTAATTAAAAAAAAACCTTTTCGTGTAGATATTATCACTCTCTTTGTACAGTGTTTTTATATAGTATATACTATTAGCAGATTGCTCTATTGTCTGCTTTATTTTATATATATATTTTTTGTCTTTTCTGCCTATCATAAAAATGTAATTTGATTCCGGGAGCTTTGCACAAGAATTCCAATGTGCATGTGTTAGTCTTATGTGCAAATGGCAAATAATAATCTTTAATCTTGAATCTTGAATGAATCAACCATGTTAACCTGGTTCTCTGCCATATGGCAACATAAATATTTTTAAATCAGATTTTTCTTTTGATCATTATTAAAATACTATAGACTTCATGCCAGTTGCAGTTGCAGTTACAATTATTGCATTTGGCAGACGGGCTGAAGTACATCAGAACTTAAAGTAGTCCACATCTGTTCTTCATACCGGTAAAGCTAGACTCAAATAGACATCTACTTTTAACCAAGTTACTGCCAGCTAAGGTGCACACATTAGCAGAACCTGTCAAAATAGGATTAATGGGTCACAATTTTGGGACACTGTGTAATGGAACATTTGGCAAATAAAAGGCTAAATTCAGGGGCTCTATGACCCTTTGCTTTGCTCACTTCACATATTTTGTCCCTGCTGTAGTACTTAATAACCAACCATCACCACCAGCCTCTTGTATTGTACTCATTTGTGTGCTCATTCTCATGTTCATGTCCTGTATAAACTGTAAATTAGAGCTGCCATTTATTTCCCTTGCTGTGTAATTTTCTAGAATACTGAGGTGCCTCACAACATTGACATGATAACTGTTTTAAAATATTAAAAACCTCATGTCTCAATGAACAACAAAATATTGCATAAAACTTTAATTATATTTCCACCACCCACTTACTGAATACAAACCCTGTTTCTAGGGGTTATGTCAACTGTTTGTACACAGTATTTCATGAACTATTTAACACACAGTGTCATCTTTACACTTGTATGGGGCTTAGGCTCATGTGTGATATGAACACATTTTTGAAGAAAATAACTGGGATGCATTAATCACAAAACAGTCATATGCAGTTGACAAAGCAAGGCCTAGCTTAGCAGTCAGATGGCAGAAGTTACAGTAAATGACCCTACTGTGTACAGTTACTGTATATATCCATATATTAATTAGACCTTTGAGATTTTAGGTCTCTTTTAATGGTAAGCTACAACACATGGATTTTCTTAATTGGCGTTTCCCTTGGCTGACTTTGCCCAGATTTTGCTTTGGTCCTTCCAAAAGCTAAAATGGTGCCTAAGAATGTATATAAGATGAATAGGAATAGATATATGAACAGTGGAATGATAGAATGATCATCTATCTCTATGTAATAAAGGCTTAAAGAACTGGCTCATATGTATGCAGTGCAGGCGCAACCATAACAGTGGGAAGCACCCTCTGTGTGGAAATCATTCCTCCTGCAGTTGGTGTAAAGCAGAATTGAAATATTCATTGCAATTGAAATAGTCTCTCACAGTGCACCTGACTTTAGATTTTGATTGGCCAAAAATTCCATTCCCCAGCATACCAGAAGTGTGTCCCATAAATCCTAGACACTGACCAGGGTATAAAGGCTGAAGGAATGACAGCTGAGTAACTTTTTGAGTAACTCTTTACTACTCCCTATGCTGTTTGGAGTTCTGTTCCAGTAGATGACTTTCCCTTTCTGTGCTTGTTCTGTAAAACTTGTGTAGGACACTTGAGACATGGGTGCATGGAACTACAAAGGCATCTTAAGATTACAGCTTATCAGAAAAAAAATGCACAAAGCTCCACATACTAACTGTGCACTTGTGAGGTGCAGGTAGAGACATCAACAAGAAAACAAAAAAGAAAATTAAAGGTCAGTACTGAAGAGATAGTAATGTTAATGAATGAAGATAAACACACATGAACATCCTGAAAGTTCCAACACTTTTATTCTGATGGTAAACATTCTGTCAGCATGTAGTCAAGTCTTGTGTCTTTGTTTACCATCTTTGTTCAACAGCGCAACTTTTTTGAGACCCTAAATAAACTCTCACCTGCCTTTAAAAGATGACGGAAAGTCAACTCAAGCTTTTTTGTCCAAGCAAAATGTGCAATTAGATAAACATAGGGGCAGCTGGAAGCCTGGTGGTTAGGGCATTCACCCTGCGATCAGGAAGTCATAGATTCGATTCCCAAGACTGCTAAGCTACCCTGAGAGTCCCCTGTAAAGGTATTGTCCCCAAACACTGCTCCTGTGCTTTGTTCCTGGGGTAAATGTGTTAAATGCAGAGGAAGATTTTCGAGCTGTTCACACTGTGTTCTGTTCATGTATGTCAGGATGGTCTTATCAGGGTTTTTGTATGATCCATCCCTGAATACATTTGCATAACACTGTCCATGAACTGCATTAAAGCTTCTGCGTTGGTTTCATACATAAATGAGAAGAATGCTTCCAATATAGTATATGCCTGATACTGATGCAAAGTGCATAGAACATCAGGCATGGGTGCACTGGTGTATATTTTCAGCATTATTATCAAGTCAAGTCAAGTACGTTTTTATTCTCATTTCTACCATATATACACAGCACATAGTAAAAACAAAACAACGCTCCTCCAGGACCATGGTACAACACAAAAACAGAACACAAGACCACAAGTGCAAACAGGACAAAAAGAACACAAGAGCAACAATACAACTAAACGAGACTAGACAGCATCCAGTGCAACAGCTACAGTGCGGATAAATACCGTATTTTGACCAATACTGTATTCTAAGAGCAGATTTGTGAAAAGATGCATAACAGAAGTTATGCAGGACAGCAATTTGTAGCAGCATCATGACAGAGAATGTGCAGTGTAAAAAAACTTTTAACAGGTAAATAAGTCTGAGTTGTTCAAGGTGGTAGCTGACTGAAACGTCACTGTACCCCCTCATGGCACAGCTCTGGGGCGCCACGGGCTATCAGCCCAACCAATAGTAAAAAGGGGTTGAGAAGGGGTGGACAGCGGCAAGCAAACAAACAAAAATATCCTGTGGAACCTGTGGGCTCCACATGGCCTCCCCCAAAACTGAGCTCCTTGTGCTGGCCTGCTATGCGGCTGGGTCGGCCCATGTGGGTCGGCTCCTGGGTTGGAGCCCCCTTCGGAGATCTCCTCAGAGTTTCCCTGGGTGAAGCTTCCTTCGGGGAGCCCCTTGGGGTCCCAATTATGGGGACCAAAGGGTGAACGTCCCTCGCTGCTGGCCTGAGAGTCTAAATGCTCGATGCGGACATGTGAGCCCGCATCCTCAGAGCTGGTTTACGGTCTTGGGAGCTCCTGGGAAAATGAAAGGTCAGTACTGAAGAGAAAGTAATGTTAAGGAATGAAGATAAACACACATGAACATCCTGAAAGTTCCAACACTTTTATTCTGATGGTAAACATTCTGTCAGCATTCTGTCAGCATGTGCTGAACCTCAGGAGTGGGTCAGTACATGTGTCACGTCGTGCAGGTGTGTCGAGCTGCAGTCGCAGATTCCTTTTTCTTTACTGACTTCCATTGACAAGACAGGCATGAGGCCAAACAAACCAAGAAACGGCAAACACAGGATTGTGTGGACCAACAACCCAAACATAAACAAAACCCCTTTAAATACACACACAACAAAGACAATGACCAAAAACCAAGGCCTATCACTTAAATCTAGACACAATACATGTGACTAATCTCCAGAAATAAGACCCATGAACATACATTTCAAAGTAAAGGTCCAAGACACACACAAAATGACTGAGACATCACACATATATCTATATCACTCACAATTTCTACTTATCACATTGGATAAAGGAATAAAAAATACATGTAGAATACATAGAATTAAAATTGTGCATTTAAATTTGCAGACATCTGTTCCCTGCAGAAGAAATAAATATATTTAACCAAGCTCATTACTCACTTCCAGGGGCAAACTGGGACAAAAAACAGTAGTATTCAATAAAAGTAGTATTCAACAAAGTAGCAATCAATAAATTGCGGAAAAGACAGGGCATTCTGTATGTGTGCACACATGACAGAGAGATTTTAAAAAGTCTTTATATTGTTCATAAATACCTATTTGCACACTGAACAAGTGTGTTTATGTGTTTGTGTGTGTTTTTTGTGTATGGCACTGGTGGTTACAGGGCTGGGGTCAGTCCACAGTAAGAAAATATAGGTTTGTGTCTTTTAGTGCAGCTGCATGTCCACCCTTCAAAAACAATGCTGTCAGCTGTGGCCCAACAGTTGGTAATTTAGTTTATCATTCTTCCATATGAATGGCAGGTTTCCCTCTGCAGTTATACCTCAAGAACTTGGAAGGCTTTTTCCATATGTCCAAAGAGCATGTAACATTTCGTCCCAGTCAGTGTTGTAAATATAGATCCTGTAGGCTGAAATGACGTAGCAGTCCCTGCTCAGTGGATCACCAAGGGATTTTAGAGGAAGGTTCAAATTAAATCACTCATTCTTTGTACTTAAATTCTGTACAAATTCAGTTTGTAACGGTCCTTCTAGATCATTTTTAATTTGTTGTAACATTACATATGAGATTGAAAGTATGATGAACATTAGACACCTAGACAAGTAAAAGCCTAAGTCAGAACATGAATTACTGCACTTTTTTTGCAGACTTAAAACGAATAGAATCTTTCTGATGGAGCGAGTGCTTGAGGGCCCCACACTGGCGCAGTGAGTTGTGCTGTCTCTTCAAACTTTGTGTGTGGGGTTTGCATGTTCATGGTTTGCATGTTCATGCAACTCATGGTGACAGTTCAAAGACATGACTTTCAGGTGAATTCGGGATTCTAAATTGACTACAGAGAGTGTATGAGTAAACACTGTCTTGTGTACCTGTCTTGCGCTAATAGACCCTGGGATAGGCTCTGAGTACCTGTGACCCTAGTAAGTATTACATTTACATCATTCATCAGATGCTTTTATCCAAAGTGACTTCCATTCCCTACTTACAGGGGGTTAGAGGACCAGTGGGGGTATGCTTCAGGCGTATTCAGCACAGTAGATCATGAAAAAGTTTCTATTATCCAAATTTAAATCTCCCCACTTTATTCTGTAGACAGAGGAGCAAGGGCTTCAGTGACAGAATTATTAATTGCTGAAAGAAATGTTTATCTGCATATATAAAAATATGGTGTGTGGTGTTTCTTATCTGTATTAGAGGGATCAAAGACTCCGCCTGCTTCAAATAAACACTCCAGTGAATAAGAGCGAGGGCTTCAGGGACAAAATTATTGATTGCTAAAAAGAAATTTATCAGCATATAGTAAATTATGGTGTGTAATATTCTTAATCTGTATTAGTGAGATCAAAGACTCCGCCTGCTTCAAATAAACGCTCCAGTAATAAAGAAAACTAAATTAGGTAGTGTAGATAAAGTTGTTTTGAACTGCTCTGAAAAAACAGTATGTCCTGTGGATACACTGTCCATATGTTTAGTGTCAATTGTTAAGAACCACCAACAAGTAACGCCATCAATATGTATTAATTACATGTAAAAGACGCATGACTGGTGGCATTTTGAAATAGTGTATAATTTTTAACATCTGGCTACAAAATCAGAATAAAATAAAGTTAACAAAACAAAATAATTATAATGTTCCAACATGATAGTCCTCTTATTTGTCACGGATAAGATGGATAAAATCTAAAGTGTACTGTGCCCACTTTGTAGTGTGGAGGAAGAACTCGGACGTGAGAGACACGAGAGAGTCGGTAAGTCTTGCAGTTAGTCTCAGAACGCTCCCGAGGGGAGTTAGAATTCACACCAACATGAACTCGTGTTCTGAACACGCACACAGACAGGTAATGACCAGACTCAGAGTACTCACGGTACCGGAGGATCTGGTAGAGTAGAGCTGAGGAGGACACGTAGGCATGAAGTCGAAACTCCAATGCCAGTGTGCAGGGAAACACTTACTTCCTGTTTATATACCGTCTTGTGAGTCAGCTCCGGTGCCTCGTGACGTCACGTGATCTGGTGTGTGTGACAGCAACACCCCCCATCCCGGGGCTGGAGCTGGAGCCTACAGGTAGGTGATCTTGTAGGGGCCCAGGAACTGCAGGGATAGTTTCTGTGATTCAGTGTGAAGGTTGATGTGGCATGAAGATAGGTAGACCCTGTCGCCTACTTGAACAACCGTCCCGGAGAGTGCCGCTGCCGATGTTGGTTGGTCTAGTGGGTGTTGGCCTGGTTGATGGCGTTCCGGGCTATGTTCCACAGTCGGTGGCACCTGCAGACCAACTGTTGGGCAGACGGGATGTCAACCTCCGGTTCCTGGTGTTCGAAGATGGGTGGTTGGGACCCGTGACACACCTCGAAGGGACTGAGGCCGGTGGCTAAGAAGGTGAGGATGTTATGAGACAACTCAGCCCAGGCAAGGTAGTCTGCTCAGGAGCGCTGTCAATCTGCCACAAAACATTGAAGGAAGCGTTCCAGCTGTTGGTTGGTCCGCTCCGTCTGGCCATTAGTCTGAGAGTGGTAACCAGAAGAGAGGCTGGTGGTTACCTGGACTAGATGGCAGAAGGCCTTCCAGAACTTCACAGTGAACTGGGGCTTTCTGTCCGAGACAATGTCCTTGGGGAACCCATGCAATCGGACTACGTCCTCCACCTTCCGGTCCTTACCATTCCACTGAGCAGGAGGAGGTGGAGAAGTGGCCTGTGGAGGGGGCTGTGATGCGGTAGACAGCTGTTGCAGCGTCTGTTGCAGGGTGGCGACCTCAGCACGAAGACTCGCGGTCTCCACACGGAGGTTCAGCACTTCCTGCTTCAGGCTCGCTGTTTGAGCCATATGTTGCGTCACAGTCTCACACAGGTGGGGCTTCTCCTCTGGGTTCCAGGACACTGACATTCTGTCACGGATAAGACAGGAATCTAAAGTGTACTGTGCCCACTTTGTAGCGTGGAGGAAGAACTCGGACGTTGAGAGACACAAGAGAGTCGGTAAGCCACGCAGTTAGTCTCAGAACACTCCCGAGGGGAGTTAGAATTCACACCAATATGAACTCGCGTTCTGAACACGCACACAGACAAGTAATAACCAGACTCTGAGGAGTCAGAGTACTCATGGTACCGGAGGATCTGGTAGAGTAGAGGAGGACACGTAGGCATGAAGAAACTCCAATATCAGTGGGCAGGGAAACACTTACTTCCTGTTTATATACCGTCTCGTTATTCAGCTCCGGTGCCTCGTGACGTCACGTGATCCAGTGCGTGTGACACTATTAAGCTGGTATTTAAAGTATAACTTGTAAAATGTTTTGGCAAAATCCAGGTATAGCTATTAACACCTCTCAACATGGAGGACAGATGGAGGACATGACAGGTATTTGAGTATATTGTGTACCTTTGGCCCAGGGTGATTCTACAATCTCTTTCATGAAGTTTTAGCTTTGCAAAGTGAACTATGCCAACATACCCCTGTGGAAAAACATAGCCTGTGTGAACTCCTTATACGAGCCAATTTTTGCCATCACAATTGGTTAACATAGTCATCCTGAATGCCCAAGACTTAGTAATACGACAGATCTCTAAGATGATTTTTCAATTGACAAAGTGGCAGACAGCACTATGCTTTAAATATGTTTTGCTTTTGGAGAGACTGTCTGAGGTATCCTAATTGAGGACATGCTGTCTCCTTATTTCCAATGATTTTCTTAATTTAAAAGGGCACCACTCATAAGTGACAGAAAATTGTTTGGCTCTAGAGAGTTCCTTGTTCAAGGCCTGTCAGAGAAATAATTCTTTCTGGCAATTGTAACCTGTGTAACCCACTAAGGGGGAAAGTACACTACACTTTTAGGTTCGAAAGGAACTCACGTGTTCATGTTGTGTCCCATATTGCCAAGAACTGCAGAACTGCTGCAAAGTGCTCAGAGTGTGAAAGAATCAACCACAACCCAGCTTACTACCTCACCCTAACAAAGCTCCACCACCACAAGAGAATGGTGGGGAGGGAGAAGACAGTTTTAGTGTTACGAATGTGAGAACACGATGCACAGAAGTTTGTGGCTTAAGTCAGTGGGGTCATTCATGCACCAAGACCTGTCCTGCAAAAATCCATCCTAAGAATTGCAAACACAAAGCAATAAAAGCCTATGTAATCCTAGACAAGCAGAGCAATTCCAAACCGTAACCCCACTCCATCTTCTGTTGAATCCTCCACCCATGACCTTCTCTCATCTCTCCATAGCTCATTTGACCAACTTTGTCCCTTGTCTTCCAGACCGAAGCGCTTCTCTCCCCCGTCTCCATGGCTGCCTGAGGTCTTGCGAAGTAACCGAAGGGAACTCAGAGCAGCCGAGAGAAGATGGAGGAAAACGCTGGAGAACAGTGACCTCATCTCTTATCGCACTCTCCTGTCTAATTTTGCTAGGGATTTAACCTCTGCTAAGTCAAGGAGGCTTGAGAAGAGATGAAAAGTTGGCAAAGAGCTTGTGAGGGTTAGATGTGGATTCTTCAAATTTGGTTCTGAAGAAGGAAGACTTAGCAGAGGTTAAATCACTAGCAAAATTAGATAGGAGAGAGCGATAAAAGATTAGGTCACCGTTCTCAAGTGTTTTCCTCCATCTTCTCTCGGCTGCTCTCTGTTCCCTTCGGTTACTTCGCAGGACCTCAGACAGCCATGGAGACGGGGGAGAAAAGCGCTTCAGTCTGAAAGACAAGGGACAGAGTTGGTTAAATGAGCTGTGGAGAGATGAGAGAAGGTCATGGGTGGTGGATTCAACAGAAGATGAGGTTGGGCTAGAGTTTAAAATAGGAAAAGAGGATAGAACAGATGAGGAGAGCAAGGGCAGAGATAAAGAAGAGAGATTCCTGTGGGCGGACGTAGGTGCTGCACACAGGGGAAGAGATGAGGAGGTCTGAAGAGGCAATCTGAAAGATAGAAGATGATGGTCAGAGATATGAAAAGGAGTAGACAGTATGCTGAACGTGGGAAGTGATCTGGAGGATAGCAAGTCCAGAGACTCGCCAAGGGTCAGACCAAAGGACGACAGAAGCATGGCGAGTCCGCTGGTCTGTATCTTGCCACTTGGGAGATTAAAGCCACCAAGGAGGATGAGCGGTGAGTCGTCATCCGGAAAAGAACTCAGAAGGACGTCCAGTTCATCAATGAAGTTACCTAAAGGACCAGGTGGACGATAAAATACAATGATATGAAGTTTAGACGGGTGTGTTACAGTAACAGAGTGGAATTTAAGCATGAAACATTGAGTTGGGAAAGACTAAGAGACGTGAAATGCCATGAACTTGAGAGAAGCAAACCTGTATCCCCTCCTCTGTCTGTAGTGCAAGGAGTGTGGAAGAAGGAGAAGGCAGAGGAAATGGCTGTTGGAGTGGTCGGGTCCTCTGGTGTGATCCAGGTCTCGGTGAGAGCCAGAAAGTGGAATGCATGAAGGGACGCCAATCCAGAGATGAGGCCCTCCTGACACAGTATTGGCAGTTCCACAGACCACCATGAACCACCATAGAAGGCTGTGGGGAAAAAGTAGCTGGGAGAGGTTACTGAGATTTCTACTGTCATGACAGGGGAAATATCTTCTTGGACCAGAAGATAACAGGAATAGGTGTGATGCACATTATTTGTTACAGAATATAGAGTAGAGAGGAAGGGAGGAAAGGATACTTAGCCGAGAG
>JBBJLR010093654.1:0-10277 GCA_037577145.1 Brachypetersius gabonensis | reverse complement strand
TATATCAGGGCATTCGTTTGATGACACACAGAGGAGGAACACAGGTGTCCATCGATAAGCAACTTTTATTAAAGTTTTCTGTAACATTAGCCTTCACCTTGTACTGCAGCCAAATGTCTCAGATCTTTAACGATGAGATTAACAAGTAGATTCATGACCTGCTGGGGTTTTTTTATCAGTCAAATCTCTGCAGTGCTAGCACTGTGTTAGTTAGCAGATGCCGTTGCATAACGCTAGTACTTTTATTGCACTTTAACACTAGCTTGCAGGTTGTGCAGGTCTCCGTGCTGTTTGTGTGTCTAGAGTGAAGGATCTCCACACGTGTGTCTGTCTTCTCTGCTGCCATGTCTCTCGTCTTGTTGCAGTCTCGTGTTTAGATTCCCCTTATGAAGTGACTATAATAATAGGTCAAGGAATGCATGTCAGTGTAAGCCGACCAGAGGCAGAGATGTAAGTTTGTACACAGGTCATCGACTTGTGACATATTGGCTTTTCTGTTAATAAAATGTACATATATCATCTTTCACTTCCAAAGAGCCACACTTCCTTTTATTTTGAGAAACAGTTCTCCAGGCTTCCTAAAAGACTTTCAAAGACCAATCCCTGAACTTTTTTTTTGTTTGTTAAGCCACAGTGAAATATGTATGAATCATTCAAGCACATCTAAGTCCCAAACCAGTGAAGAACCAGATGCAGATGATTTCCTGATAGTCAGGCCTGTGATCAGTATACTGGTGGTGCTGAATGCTGAGTTATTGGAACTCCTTTATATAGGCACCTTGTATCTTTAGGCACTTTTCTGCCTGTCACAGTAAAACATTTGTTGTCATTTCTTTATCATAATCTACTCAGTGTGCCAGAGAGAAGGCAGGCAAAAACATGAATATTTGCACCACCAAGGTGATACAAAGAAAAATACAAAGAAAGGAAGTGTGGCTTAAGATGTATTGCACAGCACTGTATGTGTACAATCTCACAGCATGGACATACAGAAATTTAAATGTATGTTGGTGAATAAAAATAACCTCTGTGGTTCAGGGTCAGTACGCAATATCAAGAGTTTTAAAGCACAATAAAGGCTCCTGTGTCTCTCTTTCTCTTCCATTCTCAGTGTGAAAAAGTCTGCATGCTGTTCCAAGACACATTTATTTGGTGTTGTTTCTAAGGAAATGAATGACTAGTCGATGAACGTGGGTGAAAGATCATACCGTCTTCTGCTTACTCACAGAATGTATCCCGCATGAACCATACTGAACATTTGGTACATGCTGAGATTCACAGCGTCACTAGAGAAAGCTCTCAAACTTGATTTTAAATCACATTGTGAAAATGCTGCAAAACTCCACATGACTTGGCTGGAGATGACACTTTTGTTTCACTTAAAGGAATGGTAAGTTGGATTCAAAACAGTCTACATTTGTTTCTCCAGTCCAGCGGTGGGTGTGCATAAGCATTACTTCATTGGTGATATTTGGTTTATAAACAAAACACATTGTTTTTGAGGAATACACGTTTTGTGGAAGGCAAAAGGCTGTGAGTACCTCAGTTCAACTTCAACTTCAACTTTATTTATTTATGTAGCACATTATCATACACAGACAGTCATTCAATGTGCTTTACAGAATTGAAAATATAGTAAAAATAGATATAGAAGAATACATAAAAGAGCATTACCAATAGCACCTACTCTTGGAGATCTCCCTTTCCTGCTGGGTTTGGCTCCAGACTAACATCTAACATGCTACTTACTTAACACAGTCCCTAATTAAGGATCCAGCCAATCAGGGGCTACAGAGGAATTTCAGGTGTTGGAGGTTTTAGCTGGAACTAGACTTCTCTGGAAGGTAGATCTTCAGGACCAGGGTTAGTGCCCAATGTTCTAAAAGTTCAAAGAGCATCTGTTGTAGAGCACATTAAAATGTACAGATTGGAGATTCATTTGTACATTGAACACCAGTGAGGTGCAGATAGTGTAATGGATAACACCAAAGTTTCCCGTAAACTGGGGTTTGCTTTTCCAATTTATTGAGTACAGTATACCTGCGTATAGTGAAAAAACGCATTGTTGTGTTCTTGTCAAAAAATGCCTTAAAATATCTATTTTTATAGTGTAAACCCTAAATATGCCTCCAAATATGCTCCCACAACACTTTAATTTCATTTTAAACTCAGTTTAATACATTAAAAAAATTTTTAAGATAAATCCGTACTGTATTGTACAGTTTACACTGAACTCCTAAGTGATAGAATGTAAATACTGATATTACCGTTGAACAGACTGCACTGTATCAGCCAATAACTGGAAATTTTGCTGAATTAATATTTGGATTACTATTTATGTTTGTAGTAAATTATATATCTTTAATCATTTAAGAATAAAATGAGTAAAAAAATACATATTGCCACAAAAAAAGCAAAAAAAAAAAAAAAGAGTAGAATATTTGCAGGTTCCGTGTTGTTGTGGAGATTTCCGCGTAAAATCAGTTGATCAGTTTCGTTCTCAAAAAAAAATCTGCGTCCTGGTCCATGTAAAACTGGGGTATTACTGTATATCATGTTGAGTAAGAGTCCCAGGGCAAGACTCCTAAGCCTCGTCTACATCTGTAACCTAAATAAATAATATGGATAAAACTGGCGGTTAAACAGATAAAGGCCTGCTATGTTAGTAAAACAGTAAAACAATGACTAACAACTTACAAACCGTAGTGCCGTATTTCATACATTCCCCTCTGACTCTATAGCAAATTCTCACCATATCAGAACAACTATACGCTTGAACCACAGATGGTGAAGGTACCACTGGGACTTGCTCACAGTGGAGCTCAACCCTGCTCTGCAGAGGCACTGCCAAAGCTAATTGAGCTGCTTGTATCATAGATTTTCAATGTTTATGGCACAGGATTGCAGTAAATAAGCTCACGTGACTCTGCTGTTCATATGAGAACGAGCAGATCATTCTATTTATTGCTTACCCCCTTAAAGTAACTGAACATTTATCACATTTTGTGCATACGGACCCAAGTTTGTTAGTCAGTTAAAATGAATAAAGAGAGTAATAAACAAATGCATTCAGATTCCATATGTTTGCCAAACTTTTGATGAGTCACGGAAGTTTACTTTAAGGTAAAATAATATCTGGTTTGCCAAGTTTCCTTTACCACCATGACCAATTAAGAGAAATAACAGCAAATGCATTCAGTCTACATGCTGCTTGCAAACTTTTCAAACAAGACAAATCTCCTGATTGATGGGTCAGCCCAGACGACACTTTGCAAAGCTTAAACCCTTCCAGCAGACCACAGTTTCCACAGGCATGAGGTGCATTTCATCACTTTAGCCCCAGACGTCCTTCAGACTCCAAGGCAGAGGCTTAGCATGGCCAGTCAGGACAAAACACAGGGGCCCTCAGCCTGAAGGAAGGCCTGGGTAAATTAGCCACTACTTGAAACCTCCAGCTTGGCCCAGAATTAAAATCCATCTCCAGAGTCGACCTAGACAACATCCTGGAAGAGCACGACAGGACATGCAGTTGTGACTCGAACCAGGCAGCTGTCGTTAATGAGAGTAGCCGAGTGATTTGCAGGCTTCCGTCCCAGCCTCCTTTCTCCACCCTGCCAGCACTTTACACACAAGAGGCTTTCTACTACCCACGCCATTCTATTTATTGCTTACCCCCTTAACGTAACTGGGCAAGGGAGTGGACAAGGCTTTTTGTGCATTCAGGATATACATTATCCCCTAAAATATTGCTGTCCAGTTAAAAGAGTTAAAAATAGACAGATGATGCCTTAAAAGTTCTCTGCTTGCATTAAAGGTAGGGTGGGAAATGCAATATAATCTCATGCTCACAATGTATGATACAGCATTTGGGCTAGATCTTCAGAGCTATAAACGTCAAAACTCAAATGAGCAAACACACCTAAGAAAATGCTAATTACTGCTAGCTGCTGCTAGCATAAAAATGTTAGAGCTACATTTTTGGTCTTTCTGTGTTAAACATGGACATTTGAAGCTTGTTAAAGACATTCTACATGTCTTATCTGTAGCTTTTCATGCATTTTGCAGTTTAACTATAATTTTTTTGGCCAAAGGTTATTGCTAAAGACATCCTACATGTCTTATCTATAACTTGTAATGTGTGTTGCAGATTTAAAGTGACTCATTCAGTAAAGAGCCTTGACCCAAAGCTGCTGCCACATGATACATCGTTTACAATATATCATACATTGTCTGCCTGGAACCTATTTAGACTATAGCTCATATTAAGCCAATGTTGTGTCTGAAAATAATGAATAAAAAGCATATGCTAATGACCCATCCGTCCAGCACTGGCAACGATATCATGTATGCAGCTACTGTTATAGTTATTATTGGATGTCTTATCAGTGGCACCCATTAAATGAAAAGTGTATCAAAACAAAATTCATCAACCATTGCATATGATCATATCGCCCACTTCTAATTTGAACCTGAATTTCATATATATGAATAAATTATTGATGACTAATCTTTAACTGCAGTAATGTAAAGAAAGAGATTTCTCCAAAGCTTAGTTCCAGTTGGCATGCTGCCCTTGAACCGCCCTTGATCAGTCTGTATGTGAAACTGTGTCAAAACAAAGCAGACAGTAAAAGCTCTATTCATTATTTATAAGCTGCATTATCATCCTAGTCACGAGAGGTTTAATTAGACACATTGCCACAGGCTACTTTCCAGTGCTATGTATACATTTGTATCTGCAAGTCACACTCTTTTACCAGCATTGCATGAGTGATTAAAGCACAGTGTACAGTCAAGCGACTGAACGGATGACCTCAAAACTCAAAAGCCTGCTGCTCCATACGGCAATTTTAATACACCTTGTAGTATATTCAAAGTGCACTGGTTAATCAACAATAAGAAATATGATGACCAGCCTTGTAAAGCAGAGTTAGTAACTATTACCAGTATAACAGTATAATATGCACCCCTTGTTTGCACAAATTGCTCAAAGAGAAACTGTGTTATATTTTTTGTTTTGTTTTTCATACAACAGCATGGTGGTGCAATGGTTAATGCAGTTTCCTGGGTTTGAGCCCCAGCTGGGATTTCTAAGGGACATTTCTGTGTAGAGTTTGCCTGCTCTCCTGCATGGGTTTCTGCCAGTGTCCCAAGAGATATCAGGTCAGGTGAATTAGAGATGCTAAATTAGCCCGAGGCAATTGTGTCTGTCTGGGTGCCCCAGCATTATGATTATTATAAGTGTCTGAGAAAATGAAAGAATTATTCGACTTGTCAGGTAATTATCAAGTAATTCAAGGGAGGAATAATGTTGCTACATCAGGCTATAAAGAGGTTAACTCCCCCTGACTGGGGTTCTGAATGGTTGATGGGATAAAATGCAATATTGTCTAATTCTACGTAAAGATTTGTTGATATTAGTTTGGACTTTTGTAGGAAAAAACAGTAATATTTGAAACATTTTTTCTCCTTAAAGAAGAATTTTGCCAAGACTTCCAGTTTTTGTATTATTCTTCATTGCCAGAGGGGGAAAAAAGAACTCTTGTGTGCTTTCCAAGACAGGATAAGCTTACAGTATTTCTCTCTCCAGACTTGTCAAAAGGCATCAATCCAGACAACAAATGAATCCCACAATCCACAGGAGGATGACTCGAGTCACATGGCAAAAGCTTGAGACCTGGATTTTGCAGACTTGAGACATTTTACCAAGTGATATCCTTTTTAGACCTAAGAAACCCAATTTGTTCATATGATAAGGTTCTCTAGATATATTTGCTGCATTTGTAAGCTGCTAATTCTTACTGTTGCTAATTCTTTTGCTTTGACACTGCAGCTCTGCACCATTCAAAGGTGTTGTGACTGGTCTGGAACCTCTTATCAGTGGCACCCATTTAAATGAAAAGTGTATCAAAATGAAAGTCATCAACCATTGCATATGATCATATTGCCCACTTCTAATTTGAACCTGCATTTCGTATCTATAAATGGATTATTGATGACTAATCTTTAATTGCAGTAACTTTATACTTCAACAAAGTTAGATAATAGAGAACTCTTTTACTTTGACGCTGCAGCTTTGCGCCATTCAAAAGTGCTGTGACTGGTCTAGAACCTGAACATTAATTCTTCACACTCACACTTTTAAAAATCTATCAACTATCCATTCAGCAATTCTTTAGAGCAGTTGTCCTCAAACCCTTCCCCAGGGACTCTTAGATGTTCCACATTCCATCACTATGTGGTGTGAGTTGGCTTGAAATAAAAAAATCTGGACCATCCAGGGGTCCCAGGGGTTTCTATGGCACCTCTTCAGAAGAACCCCTTCTGGCACCTTTGTTTTTAGAAGAGTATTTGCAGAAGAAGTTGCACCCCATCAGACACTGAGAATAAAAATCAATAATTAATGCCAACGCAACCAATGCAGCCAGTGTACCCAGGGCTAATAGAAAACCTGGCTGTAATTTAGCAGATGAATGTTTTCCAAGTAGGCCAGGCTACGTATGCTATTTAATTCACATCTGTTTGTTTTCCCATTAATCATACGGCTCTGATCAAAAGCCCAATGCATGAATTCCTTCTTAAAGCTGCATGAAACCTAATTTTACACAACAAGCCTCCAATGCTCATTGTACACAAACTATACCGGCTTTCAGATAAACATTTGTCCAGTTTAAACAATTAAAGTGGCATAAATATTGCTGGGTGTTCAGAACTGAAAGGACAGATATACTGATATTACATTATGGTGCTGCAACAGTAGTGTGAAGTCATACGAATTTACCATTGAGACAGTCTAAGGGTTGCATTCCTCCTCAAGTGAAATAATGATGTTTTGTTGTGTTTTGCTATATGAATTTTTGCTTTTTAGGGTGTACTTTTAGGCATTCGACAATACTGCATTATCTTCATTTCCACACCACTATACAAGCATTTGCTAAGATATATAAGGAATAATACAGGAGAAGGAGGGCTACACCATGAAATACTGGCACTGGGGTCTCTATGGCTACAGCAGCCTTGTGCTACAGTATAGCATGACCCTGAATGCATTAACTCTCTGTAAAGAAAATTTGCCAGAGCCGAAACATATGCGAGTGAAACATCAGATCAAAAAATTTAGCACTGAAAATGTTAAGTATGCTCGTTAAGTTATAATGTAAAAAAATGTATATAATACTAACGCTACTATAAATTGCTGATAAGTAGCTTCACATTTGATATTATTGGTTTAAAAGCAGAATCAGCTGCTTTGAAGCAGATTAAAAACACAAACTGAAATTGAAACACTGGTGTCCTTATTACACATTAGACAAATCAAGTCTGGGTTTGTTAAAAGGCAACACAATTTATTGCAGTATTTCAGCTGGATCGCCGGTGTGATGTAAAAATAAATAAATAAATAAATAAATAAATAAACACCCGTGGCTTGGTTTTTACTGTAGAAACATTTTGGTTTTGTTGTTGTCCGCTTGTGTTGCTTGCTGCTTATAGCTATTTTAAGGAAGATGGAAACTTTGTTGTGACTGTAAATTAGCAGCTGGTTGTTGTTTCAGGGGTATGGGAGGATATGGTTGGAGTGATGTTTTTCTGCAAATACTCAAAGGCCACTTTTCAGCCAATCACATTGTGAAATTACCCATAATATAATACACTTCTACATGGTTCACAGTGTGTGGTTATATCCCTGACAGAAATGCCTTTGAAATGTACTGCAAATTTCACATTGAATAGCAATATATGATCCCTTGGCAATGTTAACCGTATGTGTAGTCCATCATAAACGACTTTTCAAAACGGGTTCCAAAAACGCATTATAGACCACTGGCATGAATTTTGATTTATGCCGGGAGTGGGCTTTACACATACAAGAAACATCAAAGCGATATTATGATGAATACCACCATTATTCAGGAAATAAAAACTAAGTAGTTACAAATGGACCTCCAGCATTTTGTAATGAAACTTTTCCAGTGCAGAACTGTGTTATTGCTGGGGCGTGAAGTGGGGGAGGGGTGAGCACCAGCAGGTTGCAGAATATCTAAGAAAAAAAATCCTTCCAGGATCTGATCAGCTGCAAATGCAGCCAGACCCCATTGCTAAACAGTGTTCTCACATGCACAGAGGCAATCGCGCCTTCATTCATTCACTTTGAAACACACACACACACACACACACACACACACACACTTTACATTCTTTTCACCAGAGGTCTTTTTATTTCTTTTGTTTTTTTCTCACTCTGTCTTCTTGTAAGCAAAGCCAAAGTCAAGCGAACAACACCGCACTTATCAAGCAGTTCATCAAGCAGTTTTAGTCGCACCTTCTGCCTTCTCTAACCTTAACTCGCATCAGCTTTGTGTTCTAAAAAACAGCTCCCGGAAATGCCATGTCCATAAGAAACAATGAACATGTTCATAGCATGTTATAAAAACTTACGAATGTAGCTATAACCATTTATAAAATGCATCACATATTAGTCCCATCTTTTACCTTCTCAAATCTCAACTAACACCAACTCTGTGCTCTGAAATCAGTGTAAAAATGCCATGTCTTCAAACGCTATGAACATGCTCATAGCATTTATAATGCATTCATAATGCTTAATAAATGTGGCTATAAATATTTATAAAATACATTACATAATATACTGATCTTCTACCTTCTTAAACCTCAATTAACACCAACTCTGTGCTCTAAAGGCCATGTCTACAAGAAGCTATGAACACGTACACTGCAT
The DNA here is from genome assembly GCA_037577145.1 of Brachypetersius gabonensis. Classification (NCBI taxonomy): domain Eukaryota; kingdom Metazoa; phylum Chordata; class Actinopteri; order Characiformes; family Alestidae; genus Brachypetersius; species Brachypetersius gabonensis. The sequence continues at coordinate 1,540 of JBBJLR010093654.1, read as the reverse complement.
GTTATAATGCCTTCATAATGCCCTGCAGTTTGTTGCAAGCTAATATTTTGTTCCAGATAAGTATAACAAGTGGCACTTTACTTGGACCCTTGACAAACACATGCCATAAACATGTCCTGACCATATCTGACCATCAATATGACACGTTATGACCGATGACTGATGTTTGACACGTTATGACAGTTTATGTCACAAACTAATTTAAAGTCATTAATAGACATAACATTCTGTGAAACGTGTTATGACATGTTTATGTCCATGTTATGTAGTTATAACAGCAGAGTGTGTTACAAAGACTACCTTAACACTATGAGCCATGGCTCTTAAGTGTAGTGCGTTATGAACACTCTTATGAACATATTGCCTTACGAATGCATTATAATGCAACACATAATGGTAATTTTTTTTTTTAATTTAGTGGATTAAACTGGCCTGGCTAACATCTCCACACCAGAGGTTCTAGAAGAGCATCGTTCACAGCCATCCGACTCAGGGTGAAGTAGGGCAGCTCACTGAGGCTCAATACTAAAATAAGTCAATAAATAAATAAACAAATAAGTAGGGAGGATGTGCTCTGAAACTGTTTTTATCGCTGTAATGAAGACGTTGAGATATCAAAACTGGAACACCAGCAGTGCTGGACGCGTGTAAAGATGCCTATTTCTCATAACACTGCTGTTAAAGTACGAAAGACCAGACTACAAATGTATACCTTTTCCTACACGGGAAGGGTGTGACTTTCATTTTTGTTTGTTTCTTTCTTTCTTTCTGTTTTTTCTCCTTTGAGCATTAACATCAGCATAAACAAGCCTGCGGGGTGGATAACAGTGATAACAGTGTAGCTTGCCCACCAGAATGGAGGTGCTACGCAATCTATCAGACACTATGAACACATTTATAGCATGTCTTTGTAAAATGCATCACATATTATTTCCATCTGCCACCTTTTCAAACTTCAACCAACACCAACTCTGTGCTCAGTTCCTAAAAATGCCTTGTTCATAACACAAGGCTATTTAAACCCTGTCATTTTACTTGTGTTATAAATGACTAAAAGATATTATTCCAGATAAGAATAATAAGGTGTCAAACAGGGTACACAACAGTGATACACTGTTTAACAATGCAGCACTAGAGGTGCTATGCAATCACAGCATGACATCGAGGGGAACACCTGCATAAGGTAGGTTCCCATGAAGCTGTTTTGGGATGAACCACAGTGGCTGTTAAGTGGGGGGTGGGGGTGTGGGGGGGGGTATTCACTTTCAACCAAGCAATCAAACAAGAAGGTTCAGATTGAGCTTGTGCTTACACCAACATCTTTGGGAGGGTGGGGGTGGCAGGGGATGGGGTCGGGGGTATTATAACTGTGCAGCTTTCAGATGCCAAAGGAGAACAGTACACGTGTGAGTGTGTGTGTGTGTGTGTGTGTGTGTGTGTGTGTGTGTGTGTGTGTGTGTGTTTGTGTGTATGTGTGTGTGTGTGTTTGTGTGTGTGTGTGTGTGTGTGTGTGTGTGTGTGTGTGTGTGTGTGTGTGTGT
>JBBJLR010093623.1:0-10277 GCA_037577145.1 Brachypetersius gabonensis | reverse complement strand
TATTGTGTACAATTATAATTTTGGTAAACTCAATTCAGACAAAATTCTGCACACCCCCTGTGATCTCTAGCGCCCCCTAAGGGGGGCCCGGACTACAGGTTGGGAACCACTGCATTAGAGGATGTAATCATGGTTTAAAACTGACATTTTTAAATCAGGGGCAACTGGTGGTCTGGTGGTTAAGGAGCTTCCCCTGCGATCAGAAGGTCATAGGTTTGAATCGCAAGAATACCTCTCAAGTACCCTTGAGCAAGTTACCGTCCCCACACACTGCTCCCCGGGCGCTGTTTTCCTGGCTGCCAGCTGCTTCACTTGGTGAGTGTGTTAAATGCAGAGGAGGAATTTTGTGCTGTTGTCATTGTGTGCTGTGGTGTGTTCACCTATGACAAACGGTCACTTTACAGATTTCAAATTCCAAATTTCATTATTGCACGGCAAATTTTATTTTGTACACCTAAATATTCAAATGAATGGAGTGAAAGTATTTAATAAATACTAAGTAAATGTGAACAAGAACTTGGTTCCTACTTGTAAAAGTATTTTTTTTGTTCACACCAAGATATGTGAATCAGAAGCTAATATGCCATTCCATTTAAAAGCTACCAGTGGCAAACTTTCAAGCACAGCAGGGTCAGTCAGGTTCATTTTACTTTTCACATGTCACCTGTGCCATCCATCTGCACTTTTATCTATTTCATCGGTTTGGCGGTGCACACAGCCTCAGGGGTTGGGATGTGTGTCAAAACTGGATTCAGATCCTTTACTAGCTGTTTTTAAGGCATGCGTATCCAAGTTTCAGCTTCACAGATTGCGGTTTTAGTGAGTTATTCATTTGTAGCATGCTGTAAATAGCAGTTACCTAGTTGTTTGTTCAAATTATTGCAGCACTGGATCTATGGACGATACTGAGGCACATGTTTATGATTTTGTTATTTGCTGTGCATTTAACAGCTTCAGATGCTCTCTCATCCACTCATGAGCCAAACAAACAAACTGTCAATGTGTTGCCTAATGCTGCTCGCACCAACTAAGTTTGTTTTCACAGTGTACAAGGGCTGATCTAGACAGATTTTGTTGCAATGACCCACGATCTGTCTTGAAGCTTTGTTTATCTATGGCACTTAAATGAAGAGCTCGCTGTGGTTTGAGCATACTAAGGGAAGTTTTTGGGATGTATTTATATAATAAAAGTGAGGTGACTAGTGTGTACACTAGTGTTTGTCAGAGAAGATTGTAAATCGTGTAAGCTGTGTGAACCAAATATTCATTTAGGAAACCCTGAAAATGAGTGAATCTGTTCAAACATTTCACTTCTTGTGTCTTATTTAAATGCAAATCTGAATGCAATCAAAATATACAGTGCATCAAGTGAGACACCAGCCTTTGCACCATAATAATTTGGTATTTTTCTCTGGCACAACCAGTTCCTGCAACTGCAATTTTTCTCAACTTCTCAACATATCTATTGATTGACTAGGCTTTGAGGAACTCAGGGGCTAAACTGACAAGTACAAGTCCTGCTGAGTAAAAAATGTATCGGAGAGTTCAGAAGTAGATGAAGCTAAAGTTGTTCAAAGCAAGGTGTTTGTCCTTGCCCTCAGAAATTCAAGGTTGAAGTCTTTTCAGCTGCAGATCGCCCCTCGCTGAGTCACTATGGAAACCAGGCTGCTTCTTGGTTAAAGGTGACTGCTACACATGGAGAAAGTGGATGTGCATGCAAGCAACAGGTAAAAAAGCAATGGCAGTATTGCTTTGGTCCATGAATGACACAAAACTGCAATTGTCACTGCCTTTGTTGCCATAATCCATCATTATGGAACTCTTTCATTATTGAGTCAGTTAAAAATGTGTATATGTAAAGGTGCATTAAATCAAATTATTTTCCTTCAGAGAAAAACACATACACCATATGGACAAATGTATTGGGACGTCTGACCATTAAACCAATAGGGACTTGAATGACATTGCATTCAAATTCATAGACTTTAATATGGAGTTGGTCCTCTGTTGCTGCTATTAAAGCTTCTACTCTTCTTGGAAGGCTTTCTATAAGATTTGGAATGTTTCTGTGGGAATTTGTGGCCAATTATTCTGTAGAGCAATAATGAGTTCAGGCACTGATGTTGACATTTACGGCATTTAGCAGACGCTCTTATCCAGAGTAGTCCACATCTGTTCTTCAACCTGAAATTCTATACTTAAATCATCATCTGCTATTCAACCAAGTTAATGACTGCTAGGTTAAACACCTAAACAACTCCTGTCAAAGAAAAGTCAGGAAGGCATGGATTAACTAAGAGTGTAAGTGCCCAAAGTTTTTTTTTTAATTCAGGGAAGAAGAAATGAATAAGCAATAACAAGAGGCCTAGTTTGTCATCAATGTGCTGCTTGAAGAGGTGGGTCTTCAGACAATGCTTGAAGACTGTGAGGGACTCTGCAGAATTGATCGGAAGAGGGTGTTCGTTCCCCCACTGGGAGGCCAAGACTGAAAAAAGCAACTGAGTTTCAAGACGAGCGATGCTTGAACACGCTGCTTATTCGCAGTGCTGATAAGAAAGGAGGTGCAAGTCCATTCTTGGCCTTGAAGGCAAGTTAAGGTTTTGAACGTCATGTGAACAGCAACAGTGAGGGTGAATTTAGGAACACTGAAGACAAACCTCACAGCTGCATTCTGAATCAGCTAAAGTGGTCTTGTTACCTTCACTGGAAGTCCAGCCAGCAGAGAGTTGCAGTAGTCCAGTTTTTGATTTTGTCCCATAGGGGCTGGATGGGGTTAAAGTTTTTGTCTCAGGGCCAGGTGAAGATGGTGATGTGGTGATGATGGCATCATCCGTTGAGCAGTTGAAAAGATAAGAAACTGCAGGGGGTCTAGTGAGGGGGGCATCTGTGATTTTATGTGCCTGCCTTTTGAAGAACTTTATGATGATGGGTGTGAGTGCAAAGGGATGATTGCCATTGAGGCAGGGCACTGGAGTGGTGATGGTGGCATTGAAGCATGTTGGAATGACAGTGGTGCTCAGAGAGATATTTAGGATGTCTGTGAGAACATCTACCAGTTGGTCTGCACATTCTTAGAGCACACAACCAGGATTCTGGCCTGGCAGCTTTCCATGGGTTGACTCTAAGCAGAGTATAAGCAATCTATGACAAAGTTATTGAAATGTTTGGAAACCATGTCCCTCAAAGAAGGATTTGAAGGGATTACCAAATCTGTCTCTCTCTACAGCGCATAATATCATTTAACAATTCAAGGAATCTAGAGATATTTCAGTGAGGGTAAGGGCATAAGCCTAAGCTGAACACCTGTGTTTTCTGATTCCTCAGATGGCACTGAATTAAGAAGCATTAATTGCTGATATAACCAATGCTACAAATACAAAAAGGACCATCAATATTGTTATCAGCAAGTCCAAATGCCAGGGTCTGTCATGTAATTTATATTTCCGTGATGACACCATTAATGCAGAAAAGTACACTGAGATTTAGATTACCATTACAGAGTGAGAAATGCTTACAATCTCATCTTTGGTATGTGTTGCAGCCCTGAAATGCCAGAATTAATGCATATTAACAAATAATCAGTTAAGTTGATCAGATAAAACATGAAATATATTGGGTTCATACCTTCCACAATGAAATAAAAGCCAAAGGAAATGTGGATGTGTTTTCCAACTTCTTCTGATTTGAAGTTGCATTGATGTGTGTGTGTGTGTGGTGTGTGTGAAGGGGGGTGGGGGGTGTATGAATAGCAGCTTCCCCTGCAGTGTAAAGATAGATAAACACTGCAAGAGATTTTTTTTACCTTTGAAGCTAGGCATTAACAGGGATTTCTCCCATTGTGCACAACTTTGCCTTAGAAGCACCTTAAAAATTACAGCAATGATACATAGAAGCAGACCCATGTTGCAGGGAAAATGCATCACTGAACCAGCTCTTGATACCATTCCCTGGTTCGTAGGGGTTATTTATTTTCTGAAATATTGTTATTTCAGATGTTGCAATTTTACTGAACTGTAACTACAAAACATCCTCCTGCAGCAAAAGCCAAATATATGACTTAAAAATTCTGAAGTTATATCTTTATATGGAGTCGCAAAACCAAAGCCCAATATGTGGACTAAAAAAAAACAAGTACAATCTCTTTATATGAGCCACTAACTCCAAACTGGTACTCCAATATATCACCTTAAATCTCTGAAACAATACCCCAAGATATGGCATGAAACTCCGAAGCAATAGCTCAATATATGGCTTTAAACTGTGTAGTAATACTTCAGTATGTGACCTGAAACAATACCCTGATATACCCCTCAAAACAATATAATGGTACTCCAATATATGGCCTATAAAATCTCCAATTTATGGAATAAACCTCACTCTAATGTATGTAGGAATACACCAAAATATGGCTTATGACTCAATTACCTAAAGGTTCACACCTTAAAACTGTCTAGCAAAATCCAATATGGCCTACAAAACCCTGAAATAATGTTTCAATATATAGCCTAACATTCTAAAAAATATATTAAATTAATGTATGGTTTAAAACGCTGAAACAATACCCCTATAAATGGCCTTAAAACTGTGTAGCAATACCTCAGCATATGGCCAAAAGCTCTGAAACAATACCCTAATATGTGCCCTACAAACTTTCAAGCAGTTACCTAATACATGGCCCATAAACTGTGGATCATACCCTAATATATGGTCCTAACCTCTGAAACAGAAACAACCCAATATGTGGCCTTAAAACTGTGCAACTGTGCACTTAAAATTCGGAAAAAAAACCCTAATACTGTAGAAAAACCAAAAACGCTGAAGCAACACTCAATTAAACAACACAGCGATATATGTGCCTAAAATTATAAAGCAAAATGTATGAGCATACAAGACATTTCATGTCTGCATACAAATAATGACTGATTTTATTTTTTACCTACTGTGTGAAACCAGTTTAGTTTAAGCCAGTTTTTCTCGTAGACATGGACATTTTCTGTTTCATTGCAATAGAAGATGGCACTTAAAACAGAAGTTATAGATTACGAAAAGCGCAGATAGGAAATAAAAAAACAAAACTCATTGTTTTTAGATGATCTTTACTTTGCACATTTTTTGCTTTGCACTACCTTGCTTTTTCTAGGCATTTATTTTTTAATACAATTCTCTTTTTTTGTTGAGGGGCATTTTGCTGTGGTCCAGCAGCACACAGCAGGGTGCTTTGTCTGTGTACTGGCCACCTACCGGGCCTTTATTTGGGGTCAGCACAAATAACAAGATCCCCCGAGGATGCTAACGTAAAAGAAATGCCTTGAATTACCGTTTTCTATTCATCTACCTGCCCGTAAGGGGATTCGCTCTAACGTGCTCTGTAGTAATTAGGGAGACTTGTCGGGTAAAACAAAATGAAGCAGTTGATCTTTTCCACCTCTCTGCATTGTTTTGCATGTTAAAGAGCTGAAGGAACTGTTATGATGTTTAGGCACATTAAGCACACACACACACACACACACACACACACACACACACACACACACACACACACACACACACACATATAGTGCTCCCTCTTCAGGAGAAAAAAATGACAGCTAGGATGAAGGAGATTTTTGGAGGTTTGTAGCAAGCAGGAACACGGGTGTGATGCCATTCAGGGATTTTTTCAAATCAAGATGAAATTTGATAAAGAGCCAATGACGTGCTGGTAATGTGGTCAAATGACCTGGTTCTAGTGAGGACTTTAGCTGCACAATTCTGGACTAGTGGAAGCTTATTTAGGTTCTAGTTGGAGAAGCCGGAGAGTAGGGTGTTACAGTCATCAAGTTTGGAGGAAATAAAGGCATGAATGAACTTATATGAATTATGTGGTGACAGTGTATTTCTTAACTTTTGCAATATTTCCTGAATGAAGAACAGCTATTTTAGTAATAGCACATATATGTGCATTAAATGATCTAATTATAACACTGAGGTTGACTGAGATGACTGAGATGAGACAGATCTTTCAGATATCAGGCCACTGGGACACACCTGTTTTTAGGGAATCCAGGCAATCTTAATGCTTCAGTAAACCAAGACATTTTGGACATCAAACACCTTTGGGATCAATTGGAATGGAGATTGCGAGCCACTCCTTCTCATCCAGCATCAGTTCGGGACCTCGTAAATGCTCTTAAATTGCCACTATAGGGTGCTGCTCTTATTTCTTGCAGCAAAACCCAGGCAGCAGCCAGACTGTCTAAACCAACCGCTGGCTAAATTCTTTGAGTTGCCAACCAGATCCCACTATTGAGACTGAGTCTGTCCCCTGAACCTGAGCCAGTAAGTAGAAAAACTCAAAAAATGTGTTCTAATATTCAACCTTTCTCAAACAACCAGCAAAAACAGCACCTTAGATCCAAAGATGGGAGATCACTCACTTGTGAGGCTGTTATTGTACATCTTACATAGTGTTCTTATGAGAACTTGATTTCTCCTTACCAATACTAGCAGTACACAGAGATAAAGTCATCATTTTTGGAGATTTTAATATCCGCTTGGAAAAAAGCATAGTCTACTGCATTTGCTTCAATTCTAGATATTGCAGGCTTTACCAAAAATGTAATGGGGTCTACTGACAATTCGCAAGCATCTAATCTCACTTTTCAATACTACTTCAATACATATGAGCTTCATCATTAATTGTAATGTAAGCACATGCTCTCGCTTTCGTATTAGTTGCACAATAATATGCGCCACAGCTATTAATATTCATCTGGTCCAGCAGACTTAGAAAACCTAACTGAACGCTTAGAGAACTCTCTTCGATCCACTCTGGATCACATTGTACCTTTAAAACATAAAATAATTAGACAGAAAAATTCTCCTTGGTATAATGATCAAACACATGCCTTTAAGCAAAATATTCAACAATTACAGCATAAATGACAATAAACCAAGCTGGGATCTTTCCACCCCATCTGGAAGGAGAACCTTAGAGACTACAGCAGAGAACGTGCTGTGGCATGCTCAGCCTATCTACCATCTCTCACTGAATCTAACAAAAACAATCATAGATTTCTGTTTTCAAACCAGTAACCAGGGAGGTTCAGAATCTCAGATATCTGCAACCTTTTGTAGTGATTATTTTATGGACTGCTCACTCACTTTCTGCAACTGCTCAATTCTCACTAGGATCGCAGATACCCAGATTCGATGGGTGCGAAGCAGGGATTCACCCTGGGCAGGGCAGCAGCCCACACACAGCATTCACTCACACCTTCAGTCAATTTAGAAATCCCAATATCTTTGGACTGTGGGAGAAACCAGAGACCCAGGAAGAAACCCACCCCGCTGCGAAGAAAACATGCAAACTCCACACACACAAGACCATGACCCTGTTTTGAACTCCAGACCTTGGAGGAGTGAGCCGCAGTGCTACCCACTTCGTCAACATGAGGCCTTTATTGACTTCTTAAACAAAAAATCTGAGCCAATATGCAAAAAACTCCAAAACAAAACAATACAGAGCCTGACAAAAGTTTTGTCACTTAACCAAGTTGTAGGAACAGCAAATAATAACTTGACTTGTAGTTAATCAGTTGGAATCAGAGATGGCATATACGAAAGCCAAAGCCTTCTAGATTATGCTTATTACACCAAAATAAAGTTTGGCATCATTCATCGAGCTTTATCATTTAATTAAGATGGAAAGGTCAAATTTTGCCCAGACAGAAGTCTTGTATACAAAAATGATATACAAAGTAATATATACAAAAATAATGTAGACATTTTACATATACTTTATTTAGAATACGCAAACATGCTACAATAACATCAGAACATAAAGTCATGGTGCCTTGGAAAAAATAATTAATAACGTGCATGACTTTCATGAGCTTGGAGGAGTGCATCCATACATCTTGGCAATGACTAAAATAATTTGTCTGAAATGGCAAAGAAAGCAGTCTTGCAGGACTCCCAGAGTTTGTCGAGATTCTTCAGTTTCATCTTCCAAGCCTCCTCCTTCATCTTACCCCAGATATGCTCAATAATGCAAGTGTTATGGACTTTAACAAAGTTAGGACACTTTTTGACACATTTCTTTTTGCACCCAGTGATTCCCATGAAAGCCCTTGGCATTACATTTATCAATTTATTGTAAGAATTGATTGATTAGAAATAAAGTTATATGCCTTTTTAAGTTACTATGTCCTTATGTGACCATGATTTTTCCTCCACCAAACTTGACTGTTTTCTGAGTAAATCTTGCGTCCATGCAGGTTCCAACAGGTCTCCTGCAGTATTTGTGGCATTTCTGGCTAATAAAGTTACCAGTCATTGTCACATAAGGGCATAGATTGATTCAAGCTCTCAAATCACATTATTTCTATTCTACTATTTTATCTTAGATCTTAGAGACAGTTGGGGCCCAACAGTTATGTTTGCTTCTGCATAAATATGAAAGATTCCAGTTTAGATTTCAGCCTCATCACCACCCGGAAACAGCTCTAGTAAAGATAAAGTCTGGTGACAAAGGTTTTGAATTCTTGTTGGTTTTGCTTGACTTTAGTGTCACAGGAACAGCCTCATCCTGGTTTGCATCATACCTAACCAACTGCGGTCAGTGTGAACAGATAATCATCAAAAAGTAAAATACGGGGTTCTGCAGGGTTCTATCTTAAAACTATTTTTTTTACATTGTGTATGCTGCCATTGGGTACGATTATCCAAAACATTACATTAACTTCCACTACTATGCAAATGGCACACAACTGCATGTCTCAACCAACCCTAATGATAAACATTAGAATAAATAAGACTGAGAAAACAAGCTACGAAATACACTGTATATGATGGAGAAAAATCAGTTCATGCCTTTATTACCTCTATACTGGATTACTGACACCCCCTACTGTCCAACAAGAACCTAAATTCACTTCAGCTAGGCATGACTCCCAGCCAGCAAGGTGCAGCACTGGCGATCAGCAAGAGCAAAGTGTGAGCAGTTGGGCTACATGGATGTGCAGAGACTCTCCTCAGAGAAAACAGAAAACAGCATTATTTCTGCTTAAGTTTACAGGGTATAATTTATTACTGTACATCAAGACTACAGCATCCCTTGTCATTAGCAGCCAGGCAAAAAAACAAACTTGAGAGAACATGAGGAGTGGTGGGATGACAGCACCAGCAACCCAGTAGAATTCTCAGTGCCCACCACTTCCCAGCTCTACACTCTTCATCTGACAGGAAAAGTTAATTACAGAAAGCCTGACTCATCAAGTGGGTTTTCAGCCTATACTTGAAAACTGAGACTGTGTCTGAGTCTCAAACATTATTCGGAAGGGAGGGTATTCCAGAGCTAGGGGTCTTTATATGAAAAAGGCTCTTCCCCTAGTGGTAATTTTCATAATTATGCAAGTGAGCAAACACTTTGAGATCTAAGTGAGCATGGAGGGTACTCAGATTTTTTTGAGGGTCAAAGAAAAGTTTTGGCCATACCATTACAGACACTTGAGAATGAACAACTACAGGAACCTTGGGACAGATATGGGGAACTGAGGGCTCAGGACAGATTTTTGTACTCTGATACCAAACAAACCTGATATACACTTGTACATTAAATGTTTCGATGCACACTGACTGTAACAGGCGCACTTCTTTCATCCATCAAAATGTCAAATCTGACATGTCACCTTTTTAAACTTTTTGCTTGCATGCCTTTTTACTTGGTTACGAACTTTGGTCGTGGAGAGCTAGAGTAATTTTTGGTGTGACTTCTGCGTGCTTGGAATTTACTAAGAGAGAGAGAGAGAGAAAGAGAGAAAGAAAGAAAGACAAAGAGAAAGAAAGATAGACTGATTGATTGATTGCTGCCTACAAAATTAAGGAATTTTATGCTGGGTTTAGGACAATTTTTCATGCATATCTTCGAGGAAGTGGACAATCTTTATTTCTAATACATTTCTGGAAGAGTGGTTGGATGTGCCCCTCAGTTAAACCATGGAAAATTCAAGTAAATTATTCCCTCGCAAGCTGCAAACTGAGACTGTTAACTCTAGTAATTCAGAGTATTGTCACACAGGTTGTGAATCATCAAAGCATGGAGATTTGCTCGTTTTCAAGGGTGCATCTGTAGTTGGACTACTTAAAAGAGGAATTTTACATACAGCTTGTAGCCTGGGCTAGAAAGGTGGCAAGAACAAAATTGGTGGGCCGTTGTCTGCGTTAACGTGAGACTCTTATCGGGCGATAAAAAAATATCGCTGTTAATCTATTCACAAAGTTGGGTTGGGAGCTGG
>JBBJLR010093602.1:0-10279 GCA_037577145.1 Brachypetersius gabonensis | reverse complement strand
CTGACGCCGTTTAACGCCAGTCTGACGCCCAATCTGTAGCTTCGTGTATTATTTTGACGCCAAGAAAACGTTGCATGAAGCGTTTATTTGACGCCATCCGAACGCGCCGCTGGCCGAACGCCAGTGCTGAACGCCGTGTGGACGCTTTGATTTGCTTCAATGAGCAAAAAAACGGGCGGCGCTCACCTGGCGTCACGAACGCCAGAAAAACGCCTGGTTCAGACGTCCGTGTGAACGAGGCCTAAGTCTTATCAAAACCTTATGTAAAACAATTTCTCCAGCAGCAGCAGATTGTGCATCCTAATCCAATTAATGTATTCACTTTCTGCAAGATAGTTTTAAGCCTCATTAAAACCTCAGACATCTGGTTCCTATCACCACTACCTTGAACAACCTGAACACGGTAAGCTCCTCTAGAACAGACCATTTCCCACCAAACCACTCTGAATGACTTTATACAGAGGTGTTTAAATGCAGAGGTGTTTAAATCCCCCTATAACCACAACAAGAAAGAAAAGAAAAGCCACCTGAGACAGACTAGGAAAAACAGACTTGATCAGGTGAGTGGTTTGCGTAACCTGAGCCTGCGTCTGCAGGGAAAGAGCGATGCTGATTTTGATTAAAATTTCCAGTAGACTGGAAATGTTTTTACAAGTAATACGATAATGCATCCAGAGGAACAAAGCACAAGTTATAAACCAATTTACATTAGTTCTGTGCAGCATGAGCAATTGTGCTCGCCGAATAAAAGCCTTTATGCCAGATGAGGCAGAATGAGGGGCAAGAGCCATAACCAGCGCTTTAAAAGGGTAAATACTGATGAACATGGGGAAAGCATAATATATTGTTGGTTAATCATTACTGTAGCATGATATGGCCACTTATCCATGATGAACACTAATAAATTATAGATGTTTGTGGTGCCTGAGTAACACTGAAGCACCTCATGTTTCAGAGTCTTTAGTGACTGTACTGCCAATTCATACACACACACACATGGTCTGACAAATGTATGCTAATTTTTCAGCAAAAATATGGCAGCCCTGGCTTCTTCCATGCAGAACAGAAATGTCACGCTTTGTTTTTGTCAGACTGCATGTGTAATTTTGGCACAGTATGATTTGCATTCATTCTGATGGTCCATATTGGAAACACGTTCATGTGCAGTTGGTTGTCCATCCACTCTTAATTGCTCTGTAATCAAACTCAGAGCACGCATCTGAATTTCATTATCAACATCAGTGACTAACACCTGCTCTATCCACTGGAATGTGCTTCAAAATGCGCAGAGATACAGAGACATTATCTGACAGCCTGACTGCGTGCTCACTGACTGAAGATGAGACGATGCCGAGGTCAAAAACGTTTAATCTCTGTGTTATTAAATTAACTTCTGTGGCAAAGGTGCTGCTGTAGTGTCGCAAAGACCCATACAACCTAATTCTTAGATATACACACACACACACACACACACAATCTTACAACTTCTCCTCAAACATCAGCTAATAAACCAGATTTCATTTTACGACCGAATCATACAGATTCCGCTCAGGCTACATTGTGAGTGTAAATGGAATAACATCTCCGGGAGGATACAAGGTAATTGTAGCATGGCAGTGTGTATCTGATGAGGCTTTCATGCAATAATTGGTGTGTGCTTCACTGAATAGAGAAGACTTTTAACATATTGAAGGTCTAATATCATATATTGCCACAAAACGTGAATGTGGAACTGTGTGTGTGTATGTGTATGTATCATTGCTGATAAAAAAAAAACCTTTAACAATGAAATGGTAACTTAAAGTATAAAATACTTTAAGTAACTGGGACATTTTCTGACCTATTCACAATTTTCACATAATGTAAAAAGCAACTGACATTTTCAAAATACGCCAAATCATGAAAAAGATCATAAAGAAGATTATATATGTGTTACAACGTCACAATTTTGCATTTTGATTTGCAGAAGTGCGTTCTCTACAGAGGATGCAGCAGAGACATCCAAACATTTGCATATGAATGTGTGTGAGTACACTTTTTTACAGTAATCAAATATTTTTTTAAATTCAGTTGATTCACCATAAAATAATGTATCCTTTCTATTTCTCAGGTTTGTGTGTTTAAGTCATAAAATTCAAACTTTGGTGACTCTAATATGACACATTTTTGAAAGAAACTAACTTACAGTGAGGCTACAGCCTCCTCTCCTCCAGGATAGTGATGCCGCTAAAACTTCCACATTTTAAAATGACATCCACAGAAGTCCAGACTAATTCAAAATGTTTTTAATTTGTGAAGGTTTTAATGCACAAATGCATCAGAAACGGTGAATCTCATGAACGTCAACATTTCGACTGAAATGAGCTCTTCTACTTTGTAGAGAATTTTATATAAATTGTAGAGATTTTTATATAAATGTCCTTTTGTTATATGTGAACACACCACAGCACACAGTATGAGTATCACGAAATTGCTCTCTGTATTTAATCCACTCATCGAGTGAAGCAAGGAACACTCTGTTCCTTATGTTGCTCAAGAGAACCACAGTGGTGCCACTAGCAGTCTTGGGATTCGAACTCACATTCTTCTGATCGCTGGGGCAACTCCCTAACCACCAGGCCACCAGCTAATGTTGTCTGTCCCAAACAGCACAAGACTGTGCTGAATTATCTGCCTGAACTATTACATCGAACCCCTCTGACCTGTCACGGTTAACCACATCTATAGGGTTAAGTAACATTTGAGATCCTTCCTCTTCACACATCTACAGTGATTTTGACATCACAGATTAATAACATACCAGCAGAGCAAACTAAAGGTCCTGTGTTCAAAGTTGAAATGGGCAGAAGGGGAAAAAGAAAGAGAAGAGGGTCAGAGAGAGAGAGAAAGGGTGAGAGAGAGAGAGAGAGAGAGAGAGAGAGAGATGAAAAATGGAGGAGTAAGGGAGCAAGAGAAGAGAGAGAAGGGGAGATCTAATGCTCAGAGAAGAGCAGGAGGGTAATGAGAGACTCTAATGGCAGTAATTATTTATGTTTTTCATGGACAGAGTGATTAGTGTACGACAAACACAACCATACCCACATACACGCACACACACACACACACACGTACACATACGCACACGTCTCTCTATCAGGGACACATCAATCACCCCCTGTGAGTCATTCATGAGAGCCCACAAAAACACTCCTCTCTCTGTCCCTGTCTCCCTCTCTATCTCACCCACACGCGCGCGCACACCCACACCCACACGCACACACTCACATGCACACACACACACACGCACGCACACGCACACACACACACACACACACACGTACATACACACACGCACGCACACACACACAGGCGCACACACACACACACACATACACGGACACACACACACATACGCACACGCACACACATACACACACACTCATATACATACACAACATATTATACACATACACAAACTTGGATGTAGGGACACAAGAGTATTTAGGTGCGCAAACATATATACACACATGAGCACACACACACATGCGCGCACACACGCACGCACACACACACACACACACACACACACACACACACACACACACACAGTAGAGAAGACCTTCAAAAGTGTGGGTTAAAAACCAAACGGTGCCTGCCTTCAAGTCACTGAGAAACCGAGAAAGAGAGCAATCTCTATCCATCATGCCCAGCCCATACCACACTTTCACAGACACACACATACACAGGCTTTCAAACTGTAATTCCTCAAGCAATTAAAGCACCTGACCCACTTCCGTGAATTCAGGCAGGAGATAAGACCAAGGCAGAAATAATAAGCGGCTACCTCAGGATTAAACTCTCTTTTAAGTAAATCCTCCCTGCTTTTATCAGTGTTTATAGAGAAAGCACTGATAGGCAGGAGAATGGGGCCCATGGACGACACAAAATTTTAATAACTAATGTTATTATGTTGGACTGGATAGGAGTCATAGGTAGAAAACTACAAAATACACACACACTGGTCCAGGATTGAGTGTGCAGATTAGTTTCTAATGGGTAGGCATGTGTGAAAACGAGGTAACTGATCTACAAACACTCTGTATCCAATATGTTTGAGCGTATGGAACCAGGACACATTGTACAGCAAAGACAGCTTGAATGCTTTGCAGAACTTATTTGCTTTATTCCCAATCCTGGTCATAGCAACCCAACACTATGGACAACCTTTGTGCCTTGACTCCTCTAGCACGTCTAAGTTGTCTCATGAACTAATTTACAGACACCTCAATGACTGGGGATGATGTACAGTAGGGAAAACAAACAAGCACTACATAGAGTTTCCAAGACTGGGACAGGAAGCCCCTGAGTTCAAGGCTTACAAATACACAAACTACTTAAATGTTAAGATGTGTGTAGGCCTACATTTAAGTTCCTAAACTAGGGGTGCAGGTATTACTTGCTGAACAACATGCAAACATGGCACCTCAAAAACATTGCTAAAGTTAGAGATTTTGTGTCCAAACATGACCTCGAGGAACTGATCCATGCCTTCATTTCATGCAGGGTTGACTACTGTAATGCTCTCCTCACTGGGATTTCCAACAGGTCCATAAGAGCTCCAGCTCATTCAAAATGCTGCTGCCAGAATTCTAACCAAAACCAAAAACGAGAGCAATCAAGTCACTCAATGGTTTGGGCCGCACATACATCTCTGATATGCTCGTACATATTCCTGGTAGGTCTCTTAGATCTGCAGGAGCTGGACAGCTAGTGGTAAGAAGATCTGAGAATAGAACTTGAACTTACTGTTGGCTTCACATTAGGCTGATAAATACAACCAGTAATTAAGTATCCCACTAACCTTTTAACTCACACACACACCCACACCCATACCCACACACCCACACCCCCACACCCCTCACACACACACACACACACACTGGCACACTAGTCTCTAGAGTCTCAAGTCTATTTATTTCCAACACACTCAAATGGAGCACAGTGTCCCACGTCACCACCAACACACACACACACACACAGAAGGTGGGAGGTTTGGCTCCTCCTCCGAAGGCATTGCTTTACCAATAAGAGGCTTGGCCAAGACTTCTACAGTTACATACACCTATGGTTGTGAATGGCTCTAGATGAAAGTGCATGCTAAATAAAATTAAAATAAAGAATATAGGCTGTCACAACTATGCAATATTAATAATTTGTGTGGGTCTCTGACAGGCTCCAGAAATGGAATAGTCTATGGTGGCGTCTATCCAAAAACAACTGGGAAATGTATACCCTTTACAGTGGACTATATAAGCAATTGTGGCTTATTCACCCAAACTGTGCACTGCATGTCCAGTAGTGTCCAATAGTGCCCACATGGTCAAATTGCAAATTGCTGTTTTTAAACATATTACGCACTGTTTGGGCGTCATTGCACATCACTGGAAGCAGGGAGCTGTGTTATATTCAGCAATAAATATTGTAGAGCCCTTTTTTGTTGTTAAAGGTATTAAAGGTAACATCAAATAGTTTAATAATAAGATTTAATATATTTTTGCTATTTGTCCTTGCTAAAAATGGCGTCAAACAGGGAAGAAAGAATATAGAAAAGAGAAAATGTTACCAGCAATGTGTGATTTGGACTTTAGTACAAATCAAAGTCAGAAAATGTTTGGAAGTTTAGATAAATATGATTATGTTTTAGGTCCGACAGGATTGGCTGGAGAGGGGGACGTGAAACATATTACCAGTTATTGTCGAGGAAAACGAGGAACGAGGAAAAAAGGTGAAATGTTTTATCATGTTGTGTCTAACATGAATACCTGAATATTAAGGGTTATAGGGTAAAGGTTACTGAATTCCATTTAAGTAAAGTGGCCAACAGATATTCTTGTGTGTTTGACTGTCTGTGCTTTTGAAGTCGACTGAGAGACACTGTGCCCTGAACAGGAAGCTCCTGAGGACACAGTGATAAAAGGATGAAAGGATGAGCGTGAAAGAGAGAGATCATAGTATCAGACCTCCAGAAGCATGAGCCGTCCCAGCAGACGGCACCTCCACACCTGTTCGAGCTCCAGAGAAGTGTTCTCTCGCCATGGCAATGGTTTACCTGACTTTACATGCATTATGGGATGTGGAACATAACACACTGCAGGCCCTGAAGGCGTCATATCAGCGCAGTAAATCAAATGTACTTGGAGACATGTTTTTCCACCTCCCACCACAGGGCTCCTGGTGTTAAATTAGCCAGGAACACCTTCGAACCGCTCGGATTCCCTCTGGAGCAGGCGTGGCTCAGCACAAGCACCTCATAGATACAGGGACAGTAAATATTTATCTTGGTTTTGTTTTATATTTATTGTCGTAATAAAACGAAATGAAAATATTAAGTTGTTTGTTGTAATTAAGTTTAATCATGTGGCCAAAAGCTAATTTATGACATTCGGAATCCATGGGTTTTAATAATGAACATCAAGTTTTAATTGTGTTTTGGTGCTGTGTCCATTTGTCATACGTGAACACACCACAGCACACAGAGTTAACAGTGTGAAATGATTTCTCTGTATTTAACCCATTCACAAAATGAAGCAGCGGGCCGCCAGCGCCCTGGGGAGCAGTGTGTGAGGACGATATCTTACTCATAGGAATCTCAGTAGTGCCACTGGGAGGAATGGGGTTTTAAACCCACTACCTTCTGACCACAGTGACAACTCCCTAACCACCAGACCACCATCCGCCCCAATATTCTGGTCATCACAAACAGCAAAATGTCACTATAGTTTTAACAGTATCATAAACTGTTTGATTTTCCAGTTCCTATAAGAATCAGTTGCACTGCATCTAGCACGAACATGTTATTTGGCTACAAAAGAACTTATCTACCAACACTACATGTCCATAATGATCTTATACTCCATGTTCACAAACAGCTTGTAAAGTATCCACAGACAAAAAAATTTTTGTATATTTTTTGCCAAAAAAATGGAACACTAGGCTCAACATGCCCAGCGCTGAGCTTTGACTACAGGGGTATAAAGCCCCCAGTCAGCCTTGTTCTGGGATGCAGTGAAGCTCCTTTGGTATGAGTCAGAGTGCTGTTTGTGAAACAGTCAATATAACTGGAAAGTGATTAGCCTCAAGGTGGCATTGCAGCACATCATTTTGCCTTTTGACCTTTAGCTTCTGAACCATAAAAACTAAAGCCAAGGGTTTTACATCACAACTACAATCATTTGGCAGACGCTTTTACCCAAAGTGACCAACAATATGAGGAAACATTCAAGTTTCAGGACAGTGTGACGACCAGAAGAAAATGTAAGGGGTAGACGTTTATGTAAGAGAAGTGCTAGAAGATGAGTCTTCATGTGTTTTTGAAGACAGAGAGGGATTCTGCTGCTCTGGTCAGATTACGAAGCTCATTCCACAAGCAGGGAACCATGAAAGAGACCAGTCTGGACTGGGTTTGCCTTGTGTAGGGATGGCAGAGCCGGAGGATGTTCCTTGGAGGAGTGGAGGGAGCAAGTAGGAATGTAATCCTGAATGATGGGATTAAGGTAGCTGGGTGCAGACTGAGATGCCACTCTTGAGATGAACTGGGTAGCCAGTGTAGGTCAATCAGCACTAGGTTGGTTAAAAACCAGCCGAGCTGCTGTGTTCTCAACCAACTGGAAGGATCTTACCATGCAAACTGGAAGACCCACTAATAGGGCATTGCATATTATTTCTTAAATCAAAGTCTTAAGCACTATTAAGCTCCATTTAATTTTTTATACAAAGCCTGATCAAAGTTAATTCTGCATTTTGGCAGACTTAATGTTGGTCAGTTATTATGGAGGCAATTTCCTATGAAATGTCATTTGGTGGAGTTCTTCATTTTACACACAAACAAGTTCTACTGTGTTTATATTGTGGAAAAACAGTTGTTTGACAATTGAAATATGCCTATAAACTAGTCTCCATGTTCATCTACAGAGGACACAAGTCAACACGAATCAATCAGGTTAGTATGGCCTAAATATCAAAAAGTCCAGCAGTGATTATTTGACTGAGGAATCATGTGTGGATCAGTGGTTAGTTGGAAATCTGCCAGGCTGAAGGTTTTCCATTCAAACCCCTTGTGAAGAGTGAATGAAATGAAACATAGGATTCCACTGGCTGTGCGGTTTTAAATTCAAATCCAGTCTTTTAAATGTTGGCCTTGCAGGTTGTGTTTTACTTGGATTCCTATAATAAGCTATTATGCTTTTGAATTCTGTCGCTTAATTCATATTTGGAAGCTTCGCCTTTTAAAAACTTTTTACATCCCTCCAGCATTTTAGAACACTTTTGCGAATTCCTTACAGGCTTATTTATCACTATTTTACACAAAACATTTTATGATAAAAACCCGTCCATTCAGCTCAGCAGCCAAACTGGCCATTAAAACCTCACTTAAAGGTAATGGTGCATTTGGCAGTTCCCTTTATCCAGAGTGGCTTACAATCATTAGTTACAGGGACAGCCTCTCTGGAGGTTTAAGTGTCTTGCTCAAGGACACAGTGGTAGAAACTTTGTGGTCATTGGGTTCACAGGCAAGTCATTACTATGTATTGGTACAATACTTTTTTATTGAACTTAATTCGCATTGCTGCTGTATAGGTAAGGTCTCCTTGTCTGACAGTGTTAAGGCACACCTGTCTTTAAGCATACTTGTGACCTCCATTGTAAAGAAGGTCGCTGTACAAGCACCTTCTCTGTCTGTTTTTTTTATATCAAATCCTGTAATATATTGTTTACAACTGTGTTAATAACATTTGCAAACTGATCCGAGAGCTCATAGAAATTCTGTGCATTACCTACTTCGCAGTATTGAACGGTAGATGTGTGTTCACTGCGTTCAGCATTGAAATTCAGGTCAGAACCTCGCAGGTGCTTTGGGTAGATTGTTTGCGTGGGCTCCTTCCCCCAATACCAAATGCACGGCAAATATTCCCAGTGAATTTGTTTAGTGTAGCCTGAGGGGAATGGAGACTGTAGAGTTGTCAGAAATAGAACACATAGAACACGTTGCCTGGCTTCTGAAAAACAGAGAGGGCCAATCGCCCGACGGACACCCACACAAGCAAAGCCGCCCACCACCAGGCAGGACAACAAATTGGGAATGGGGTTAAAGTAAAGCGAGAGGCTAAAAGCTATCAGGCAGGAGATGGAGGAGCAGGAGATGTGAGACCAGATGGAACAGCAGTATTTTTTTTAAATTCATTTTACACAAGCTAATGACTAGAAGCATGCAGGAGACAGAAGGCATCAATCAGCACAAGCATCTACAGAAATCTACAAATGTGGCCCTATTCGTTGCCAGTGTTCTTCTGTTTCTCTATCACGACAGTAAATCTGGAGTCAGTCATGGCCAATCTGCCACTGAGTAACTGCTTTGCTGGGTACTTGTTACAGGGGTGATCTCTCTCACCTCATGGATAGGACCAGAGCCAAACACAGCACCTCTGCTGGCTGGGGATGAGTCATACCTAATCATGAGAGGAAACAACCCCTTCATATACAGGAGGGTTGTAAAAAAAACAAAAAACAAATCAGAACATTTGGGGAGGAGCTGGAGTGAAAGGAACACTATGATCTCACGGTTCAAGAGAGAGAACAAAGCTTAGCTCATGAAACAGTGGAACAGACCAATCTAAAGAACTAGTAACACAGTGCAATACACTACAGTATCTCACACATACAATACACTGTGTACAATTCGTGTGAATACACTTTTCCAAGTCCCTTTTTTAAGCCAATGAGTGAGGAAAGAACGATCCAAATATGCACTATATTTCCCAAAGTTCATAAACATCTGCTCTTCCATTTCTTCTCAAATCAGAGCTATTACCCCTTTGCTACAGTTACAGCCTTTTTGGGAAGATTTTACACTAGATGCTGGAACATTGTAGTGAGGATTTGAGCGCATTCAGCCTCGAGAGCATCAGCAAAGTCTGGGACTGATGTTGGATGAATTGTTCAAGGTCACACAAACCATTCCAAGTCATCCCAATCGAATTCAAAGGTACTGCACCACTCCAGAGAACACAGTTCCTATGATCCACAGCCCACTGCTGGCGGACTCCTCTAGCCGCTGAATGGCACTGGGCGTTGGGTGACCTTAGGCTCATATGTGGCTGTTCCAGAGCATCCCATTCTACTGCCAATATATGGTGTGTGAGACTGAACACCAGTGACAGTTGTGAGTATTTACATTACATTTACATTTATGGCATTTATCAGACGCTTTTATCCAAAGCGACTTCCATTCTCTAACTACAGG
>JBBJLR010093591.1:0-10279 GCA_037577145.1 Brachypetersius gabonensis | reverse complement strand
GCACACACACACACACACACACACACACACACATGCGCACATACACACATATTCACACACGCGCACACATACACACACATTCACACACGCGCACACAAACACACACACATTCAAACATGAACAAACAAAAGCACACACAAACACATACATACACACACATTGACACACACACACACATATTCACACACGCGCACACATACACACACACATATTCACACACGCGCACACATACACACACATTCACACACGCGCACACATACACACACACATTCACACACGCGCGCACATATATTTTACACATGCATGCATTTTACATGTTGTGTTTATGTTAATCAGTCCATGTACTGTTATAATAAAAGAAACTTCACTACTAACTTAATAGTCTCTGGAAAGAGAAATAGAAATATGAGACATTAGTGATTTGTGTGTTCATTGTAACCTAAACCAACCTAAAGAACCTAAAAAAGCAGTTCTTCATGAGTATGATTTTTCCAGATACAGATTAATTTGAAAGTGTTAATATAACTTGTTAATATAAGCATGGCAGAGTTTCCCACCATTGAGGTCACAGGCTCTGGTACACTGATGCATGAATATGTTTTTTCCTCCACTCTAATCGTGTGAACTGATTGCAGCTCTCTCAGTGGGGGGGTAAGTCTTCTGCCCAGTGTGTTTTCCCCAGATAAAGGATGGAGGCTCATGCTGAGACCACAGAAGACCCCCCAAGGGTCCACCAGAAAAAAAGCAGAAGCCAAGAGACTATGCTCTCATTGACAAATTTAAAGCTAGCACACAAGTGTTTAAGGAAATCAGTTAGTACCATTCGTCACAAAGGATGCGTCCAGGCTGTTAGGCTCAGAGCCCGGCTCCAGTCCGGGGTAAGCGATTGTGCCAGTGTTGCAAACCACTGGATGACAGATATCCGCTGAGGTCACATCAGAGCTCACAGCAACATCTGGGGACTTAAGAATACATTTGAGAGACACGGATTGTAACCAAGAGCTCACATTTACCATTGTTTGTAACGCAAACCTTAAATGTACAGAAACTAACCACATTCTCTAGACCTTATAAAGGAGTTTCTCACTCACATTTAGGAAAAAGGTTTTTTTTCTCCTAGAAAGAACCAAAAGTGGTGACAACATTCCAAAGAATTCCTTTTGGCACTTTCATTTTTAAAATGAGACTTTATATTAAAAGTACACAATATGGACGAAAGTATTGGGACACCTCTTAAAGGTCCCATGACATGAAAATGTCACTTTAGTATGAGTTCCCCTAGCCTGCCTGTGGTCCTGCAGTGGCTAGAAATGGCGATAGGTGTAAAGAGTGCTTTGATCATCCTGCTCCGCCATTGAGAGAACAGCAGCTCGATCTGGAATTTTCCCAGTATGACGTCATAAGGGGAAAGCTTACCTCCCCTTTCTCATGGTTTGCCCACCCACAGAATTTGAAAGTGACCATTCTGTCATACGTGAACACACCACTGCACACAGTCTGAACAGCATGAAATTCAACTTCTGCATTTAACCCATTCACCAAGTGAAGCAGGAGGCAGCCAGGAACATGGCGCCCAGGGAGCAGTGCGTGGGGACAGTACCTTGCTCAGGGTACCTCAGCAGTGCCTAGCGCTCTTGGGAATCGTACCCAGGCTTTCTGATCGCAGGGCGAATGCCCAAACCACTAGGCTACCAGCTGCCACCCCCTCCCCTAAACAATTAGCTCCACTGACTGTCAATGCTATGTGAAAGAGACCATTTGTTCCTCTAGAAACATCATGGTTTGCAAACAAATGTGAAGCGTGGCAGTTGCTCAGTGCTTAGATGAAAAATAAGCACAATGTGTATTTTTTTAGTTCCTTCATGCAAGCCTCTGAAGAACCAGTGGGTTAATTTTATTATCTCTGGAAATGCACCGACACAACTACATACATTTTGTAAGTCTGCACTAAACCCCTCACCCACTCTGTCCCGCCTCTCTCCTCCTCATTATCATTTAAAGCTACAGACACAGAAACGGTGCGTCCTCTGAAAATCTCAGTGTGGGACTGGCTCAGCTCTAAGTGGCTGTAATTCTGCACCTAGGCTGAATTTCAGAAAGAGACTTCAGATACAGAATTAGGGGACCATAAAGACCGATATAAAAGCACAAAAAATCTGCATGTCATGGGACCTTTAATTACTGAATTCAGGTGAAATTCAATCTTAATGCTTCAGCAGACCAAGACATTTTGAACAACACCATGCTTTCAACTTTGTGGACCCAGTTTAGGGAGCCCTGACCTCAACCCCATCCAGCACCTTTGGGATGAACTGGAACGGAGATTGTGAGCCAGACCTTCTTGTCCAACATCAGTGTCTGACCTCATAAATGCTACAGAATGAATGAACATAAATTCCCACAGAAACTCCAACATCTTGTGGAAACCCATGTTATCGCTGCAAACTCCATATAAAAGTTTATGCATTTGAATGCAATCTCTTTAAAGTCCCTGTTGGTGTAATGGTCAGGTGCCCCATTACTTTTGTCCATCAAGTATTTTGTCCATAAATTAAATGTGACATTGTGCTTCTTAGATGTGCCATAAAATGTTGTACTGATGTATTTTGTGTGATTACAAATAAATAACTGATTGCATGGCGTAGTAACTGCATAACAAAAACTTGTATCCCAGAGAATGAATGTTGCAGGAGCTGGTTTGGCAACCTACTGTTGTCCTGCTGGTTATTTGGGCTTCCATTGCGCTGAGATGGCTCTGGCTTTGTGTGGTTCTGCCAAGGGCTTCCTCCACTCTGTGGCTGATGGCCCCCAGCCTTTCCTTCACCCTCCTCTGCCCCTCACTGAGCAGCCGGGCAACCTGCAGTGTGCTGCCTACCACAACCTCCACCCGCCTGAGAGACTCCAGCAGCTCCTCTGCAGCCCTGTGTTCACAGTCAACTCCATCTCCACTCAAATGTCCTGAGGGCTCTGTCTCCACACCTACATCCTTCTTCTCAGCCGCAGCCTGGCTTTGGGCATCTCTGAACTTGCTTGTCTCTTTCTCTTTCTGTGAAAAGGATACAAAGAGAACCAGTTACATTACACTCATTAGGTTACTTACAAAAAAAAAGGAAACGCTACAGTTTCAGGACAGTGTGAGAACCAGAAGAGAGTTCTAAGTGCTAAAATCTTTATGTAGGAGTAGTGCGAGAAGATGTACTGAGCATCAGGAGAGGAGATGCTTTCGGAACAGATGAGCCTTCAGGACATTTTTGAAGGTAGAGAGTAATTCTGCTGCTCTGGTTACCTCATTCCACCAGGAGGGGACCAGAATGAGACCAGTCTGGACTGGGTTTGCCTTGTGTGTAAGGGTTGGCAGAGCCAGATGATGTCCCTTGGTGGACCAAAGGAAGTAAGTAGGAACGTGAGGCTAAATGGTGGGATTACGGTAGCTGGGTGAAGACCCAGACGTCACTCTCTGGGCAAGAGTGAAATTTAATTTGAGCCAATAACTCTTGCCTGCAGAGGGGACATCTGGGTCCAAACCCCTTGCAAATTGAGAAAATACTTAACTACGAATGTGTATAAATGTTGTAAGATTTTAGTCTTATATGAGTATTTTATTATAGTAATTTCTAAAAATTTTTTTGTAATTTTTTATATTTCTTCTTACTGTATTTGTTTCTTAATCCACGGTTTAACCCTAATTACCCTTAATGTAAAGGTAAACCCCTATACAGGGAGCGGACTGGCAATCTGTGCATTCTGGAAAAGACCAGAAAGGCTGTCCTTTGTGCGACTGTTGGCCCGAGACGCACATTTTTAGCACTGCCACAGAAGCTGATACAGTCCTCCTAATCAGGACCTCGTTCTTCTTTATGTAGTGCGGTGCTCTCGTTGATGCCATAATGCGGCATACATTTTTTCTTCCCTAAGCAGATCCAGTAGTTCAACCTTCTCCTGTAGTGTCTTACACGTTCTGGATGTAAAGTAATACCTCCTGTTTGGCGGCCCTCAGCTGGGCCTCCAGCGTGTGAATCCGTTGCTGCATTTCCCCAGCAGCCTCCTGGGCCTCCTGGGCGTTCCGTGCCGCCCGGTTCCTCTCATTCTCCACCCTCAGAGCCCTCCACCAGGTGACGGCCGCTGCCCTGCGTGCCTCCTGAGCCTGTCGCTTGGCTTCAGCTAGCCTGTGCTCCTGCTCCTCCCACGGTGCCCGCAGCTCCTTCACACTGCAACCACAGGCACAGCAGAACACATTTACTGCTAATATATGCACTCTTAAATGTGGTCTAAGACAAATGCATGGTGACTTAATTCTTCCATCACTTGTTAGCCATGTACCCTATATGGACAAAAGTATTGAGACACACCTCTAAATTGTTGTATCTTAATTCTTCAGGAGACCAAGACATTTTGGACAACACCATGCTTCCAACTTTGTGGACCCAGTTTGGGGAAGAACCTTTTTCTATTCCAGCAGGACTGTGTCCCAGAGCACAAAGCGAGCTCCATAAAGACATGGTGGAAGAACTTTAAGGGTAAAGAAGTTATTCACAGCACCTTACAGTCATTAGTGATAGAGTCAGTTCCCCTGGAGCAACTGAGGGTTAAGTGTCTTGCTCAAGGACACAGTGGTAGAAAGTGGGGGGTTGTGGTCATCGGGTCCACAGGCAAGTGTTTTACCCACTACATCCCAGGGCTCTGACCCCATCCAGCATTAGTGTCTGACCTCATAAATGCTCTACTGAATGAATGGGCACAAACTTCAAAATCTTGTGGAAAGTCTTCCAAGAAGAGTGGAAACTGTTATGGCTGCAAAAAAGGGACCAATTCCATATTAAAGTTTATGTATTTCAATGCATTTGAATGGCCAGACATCACAATACTTTTGTCCATGTATTGTACCTTCAGTGCATAACTAGAAGCTCAACACACCAACCATGTTTTACCTAATTTATTGCATTTGGCACTGGGGGAAAACTAGATCAGATTTTTTATTGAGACATTTACAGCTCCTTACATTGTCAGAAGGTTTTGCTTGGAGCTGGCCTGCTGTTGCTGGTCCTGTAAAAAAGCCATCTCCAGAGTTTCAGCCGTAGAGTTACAAACAGCATCCTGGAAGCAGTAAATCAAACAGAACGCTGGGTGTTTAAGAGCAGCAGTGTGTAAGACACACAAGGATTAAAGGAACTAAGATGTTTCCTTTTTTAATGTTTAGAAGGTGAAGGTTGGCACGGTTTCTGATTTCTTGTGCCGAATAGAATCAGCAGAAAAACCACCATCTGCTCCCCCAGACCTGGAGTTCCTCATCACTGGTTTAGAAAATCAGCCTCATGAAAATTTCCATGAGAAATTGTAAAGTGTGATTGCATGACTGCAATAAAAGCAGCCAAAAAAAGTTTGTTTAAAACAAAATCTGGTCAAAGCATGGTATTGAACTGGCGCCTCCTCTGGCCTCATTTAGAACTGCGCTTTACCGCTGGACCATGGTGGGGGGGCTGGGGGAGTGAGATGATCATGTGGTGTGTGAATATACACTACTGTGTTTTTGAGCTCCTCTCACCCTCTCTGAGAAATGGAGCAGCTGCTTCAGGTCTGCCAAATTGTGGATGAAGTTCTGGATATCTCCTCTAGGAGAGGAAGGAGACAGAATCTCAGGCATGGAGCCACACGTGTCCTCCATGACCCTCTACGTGAAGGAAAAGTGTATCTTAGTCCTTATTAGATATGCACTTTTTGTATGACTGTCGTCTTCGTACATCGAAAGGTCAGCTATGTTTAAAAACATGATGTCCAGCCTTCATGCTAAACAGTAATACACAGCCTCAGGGTTTGTAGAGTATTACCGGCTGAGCCTCCAGTATCTCATGGTGTAGCGAGCAGTGATTAGGGATGGCATCTCTCTTCAGGCTGGGAGGACTCAAAGCACACTTGTCAAACCTGCCATAAAGCAGAAAGCGGACTGAATGTAATCCTGCAGCGTCCAGACATTTGAATACGTCATTATAACGGGCAAATCACCGTTTACCTCATAAGTGCTTGCTGCGAGTGCTCTTGTAACCTCATCAAATCAGACTTCAGACTCTTCAGAGGAGGCAGAGGAGAAAAAGGGAATTAAAAATACATGAAAAGCACAGCAGCATCAGAATCTACGTAATCTCAGCTGGAAATCAGACACTCTATGTAGCAGAGGGGAAACCTCAGGGCCTTCTAGTCCTCCAGGGAAGGTCTATTCATTCATTCTTACTAGGGTCACGGGTACCTGTGGTCTGTGGGTGTGAATTAGGGACTCCAAGCCCACCGCAGGACACAAATACACGCACCATTCACTCACACACTCACATAGACACACACACACACACACACTTTTGAGATCAATGTAGGATCCCCAGTTCACCTGAGACACATTTTATTGGGCTGTGGGAGAAACCTGGAGACCCTGGAGGAAACCTACACCACCACCAGGAGAACATGCAAACTCCACACACACAAGACCAGGACCCGGATTCAAACCCCCAATCCTGGAGGCAACAATGCTACCCACAGCGCCACCATGTGATGGGAAGGTATAATGAGCAAAAGTGCAAAACTGTAACTTGCTAAAATAATTATAGTTGTATTTATACTTGACAACCAGTGCAGTGTTGCTCTTAGCTATGTTGAGGGATAAAAATAAATAAATAAATTCTTAAAATTTAGGCAGATAATCCCAAGCAAGCTTTCCCATTCCATTGGTAATGACTTCAGGCGATTTGAGGGGTAATACAGGCTGTTTGGAGTTTTGAGGGTGGGTGGGGCGATTTGTCTAAACAGTGGGTTTCGGTGTGAATGTAAACAGTGACTCTTTACTGAATAATAAAGGCAGAATATATTTAAATATATCTGTTATAAGCTTTAGATTTATGGCATTTATCAGACGCTTTTATCCAAAGCGACTTCCAATCCCTAATTACAGGGGACAGCCTCCCTGGAGCAACTTGGGCTTAAGGGTCTTGCTCAGGAACCCAGTGGTGGTGCTGAAGGTAGGATTCAAACCCAGGCCCTCTTGATCTATAGGCAAGTATCTTACCCACTACGCCACCAAATACATGGTGCATTTCATAAGCTTCAGACATTAGCTTAATGCTAAAATAATACTAGAATCCCATACGGCCGCTTGCAAAAACTTGCTAAAGGTAACGTTTTCTTAGTTTTATGACTGTGTTTTTGGCATTTATGACCTGAACTGAAGGCCTAACTCTAACAGTCACAGTTCACCACTGATATAAAGAGGAAGTGTTAGGTTTTTTTTAGTACAAATGCAAGAATTATAGTACCTCAATGATTTCGTGGTGCTCAAGATAAGTGTCCTTTAGGTTCTGCAGTGCAATGTGTTTCTGCAAAAAGAGATCAGACAAGAAACGGCCAATGTTTTGTTGTGCAAGAGCATCACCGGTGACTTAGTAATCCTTACTTTACTGAGTTACATTACTGTTTTGTAAAAAAGAAAAGAAGATGAACCAAATGACACAGCATCACTACTGCTGTAACTTATTAATAGAACTTATTTTCATTTTATAAGCGGTAGCGGAGTAGTAAATGCATTTGCATTTCAACATGATGAGTCTCACCTTGGTAATTTCCCTCTCTTTCACTGCCAGTAACACCCGGGCTTCCTCCAGCTCTTCCTGCAAACAGCAGAAAGCAACATGCATCCATAACATTTACAAACGGTCACACGGTCCGTTCACTTCGGAGGAGCTTTCTTACCCGAATGTCTGCGTTGGCTCTTTTAAATTTGTTCAGCCGGTCCTCTGCGCGGTTTCTCTCAAACAACAGTTTTTCATTCTGTTGAAACAAATCCATCAGTGTATCAAATATATACAAAACGTGTATTTTAGGGGTATATTAGGGGTGTTCTGGATTTGGCCAGTATTGGTCCAATGTGGGCTAAAATCATTGCATCTGATTTTGGAAAAATAATTCTTGTGTATTTTAATTTTATTCTCTGTTGATCCCTGAGAAACTGACTTGTGTCCTCTGCATTTAATCCAATGCAACTAATGAAGGAGTGGCCGCTGTAGTGGCACCCAGGGAGCAGTGTGTGGGGGGACGGTGTCTTGCTTAAGGGTACATCACCACTGGCGGTTCTGAGATTCAAACCAACAACCTTCCAATTGCAAGAGCAACTCCCTAACCAGCAAGTTCTATACACACTACCAGTCAAAAGTTTGGACACACCTTCTCATCAATGTTTTTTCTTTGTTTTTATTATTTCCTACACTGTAGATTAATATTGAAAACTAATTAATGATGAAGGAACACCTGGAATTCTGCAGTAAACAGAAACAGAGTTAAACCAGAATCTGTTCTGTAATCAGGGAATGATGGACTGTTGTTTTTTAACTGAGTTCAGTGGTTCTTGCCATAATGTGCAGTAGAACCGTAGTGGAACCAGATCACTAACTGTGGACCAACCCGACTCACAGCTGATGATTCCAAACACAGTAAGAAGGAGAGAAACTCCACTAATGAACTCTTGAGGAAGAAACTCCTGTTAATTAAACACCATTCCAGGTCGATTCCTCATGAATCTGAGGGAAAAAATGCCAAGAGTCTGCAAAGCTGTCTTCAGAGCAACAGGTGATGTTTTCAATATTAATCTACAATGTAGCCCATAATAAACACACAGGAAATGGTTGAATGAGAAGATGTGTGCAAACTTTTGACTGGTACTGTGTATATATTTTAATTTAAATACAATTGAAATGTAAAAATCACTGGATCAGAAATTGGAAAAAGCCTAACATATAATGTAAAGATGTAACTAAACTTTGAGAAACATGTTATAAACAGAGACACACAATTTACATAGACGAGCAGCATGGCTGTGTCCCAAATGGCTCCCTGCTCCCTACATAGTGCCCTAAATAGGACTTAAAATACAGAATCCTGCATCCAAACAGTATATACAATATGTCTAACAAAGAGCATTTGGCTATTCAGCCATGTGTGCAGAATTAGAAGAACTAAACAAACTGTGGCGTAGAAACTGGAATTTTATAAGATACATAGCACACTATAGAGGAAGTAGGGAAACACTTCAGATCAAGACAGATTCATTTTTAACAGCTTATTTGTTGAAGACATGGGAAAAGGCAGTGCTGGTATCGGTAGATACTCGAGGTTGCATTCTCAGTATCGGTATCAGACATGAAAAAGTGGTATTGTGCTGTCCCTAAGAATATATAAATTAATTTTAAAATGTACCTTTTCTTCCATGACTTTGATGTGGGCCTTCAGATGCTCGCTCTCCATCATCTAAAATTTGAAACACATGATTATAACAGTATATGACTCTAGTACCACTACACTGCATACAGCATCACTTAAATAAACACTGTCCTGTAATATAAAACCAGATTGGTTGCATACATTCATTCCTTCCTTCATTCATTCATTCACTTTCTGTAACTGCTTAATCCTCACTAGGGTTGTGGGTACTCAAGTGAGGCAGGGACTCATTCTGGGTGGGATGCCAACCCACCACAGGACACACACACACACACACACACACACACACACACACACACACACACACACACACACACACCATTCTTTGCAGAAAAGTGTACTAAATACATGTAATATATTTTTTTCAACAGATTAGCACACAAGGAAGCTATAAATAGAATCTAGGAAACTGAAGAGGACACAGATGGAGAAAACTCTAAAATATTAGAGTATAATGAAAAAGAAGCAATAAAATGTAAATAGACTATTTATTACCTATTTGCTTCTCAGTTTGCAGAATTCTTAATGAAAATAAAACATCTTAAAATGCCTTTAAACTGTGATTATGATTATAATAGTGTTTATGATTGTGGTTATGATTATGATTATCACTATGATTATGATTTTGGTTATGATGATGATAATGATGATGATGATGATGATGATTATTATGGGTATTATTATTATTATTATTTGTTAACACACAACCTCAAGTGTTCTACTGATTTGAAATAACAATGTATTCAGGGTTTAATCATTTGAATAGGAGCCTGTATATGTGTTTATGTAAGTAATATATAAGAAGTGGTAAAGAAGAGAGACACACCAGAGTGTGGCTGTTGGTCTGAGCTTTGCTGGCTCTCTCCTGACTTTCCCTCAGTGCTCTCCTGGCCTCATCCAGCTCTTCACATAGAGAGCGCGCCCGCACTGCACACAGCTGGGCACTGGCCATGTCAAACACACACACACACACACACACACACACACACACACACACACACACACACACACACACACACACACACAC
>JBBJLR010093580.1:0-10280 GCA_037577145.1 Brachypetersius gabonensis | reverse complement strand
CCAGTGAGCTCAGCCAGCCTCACTTGTCCTGTGTTTGCATGGGAGAAGTGCTTTACAGCTGGGCTTGACACACACACACACACACACGTCACCGCAGGAGGGCGGGAGGGAAGGAGGTAGAGAAAGAGGAGAGGCACTTCACATGCCTTCCCTTGCAACAAATGTACACTTTTTTTGTAAACTGGCTTAGGCCTCATCACACAGCCAGCCTGGGACAAGCAGAGGGTTTGGAGCTGCTGTAGAAAAGATGTTTGTTTATTTATCAATTCCCCAGAACGATTTAACCTAATCCCCATCTGCAGCAGCTGTACTGCACGGCTGATTAGCAAACAATGACAAGGACAGGTTTTTCCTGAAGCACCCTCACAAAAGAGCTTAATAAGAAGCTGCTGAAATGTATGATGCATGTACAACTGTCTTATGCACCTGCAAAAATAATACACAAAATCAGTTTAAATAGGCAGTGAGTGTTTTTATTTCACATGAATATTACTAAATGTCCTAAATAAGACTATAAACTGAATACAAATAACATTCTACAGTGACATTTACTGTTCAGTATATCAGTGTGTTCCTTATAGAAATCCAGTATTACTGTAGTTTCCACCAGAAACCTGGTTTGACTTGATCAGTCCTTTATTAAAGTAAATCAGGAGCTGTTCAAAACAATGGCTGGAGGAACCGAGGAGGAATCTGGAACCGAACCTGTGTTCTCCTCACCAGCTCACAACTACTTTTTACAAACAAAACAGATCTTGATACTTTTGTACTGATTTCTTGTTTGATGATATTAATGCATTAATGTTAACTTTGCAAGGAGAAAGAGACTTTAAACTATTTGTATAGGTGGACAGACTTCTGCACAGTACTGTATGTATGTATATTAGTACATAGATTTTAAGCTCGGTTAACATTTTCATGGAAGAATTCCCGAGTGTGTGAACGTGACGATAGCTGCAGAACAGGTAAAGCAGTGCCTTATCATGAATAACATCTCGACTGCAATGTTGCAGATCACCTCCGCATGTTGTGATGTTTGTGATACGCACGTCCTCTCATGCTCTATTGCTTTTACGCAACAGTCAAATAAAGAATATGGAGAAAAGAAAAACAATAAACTAAAGATGCCATAGATTTTATGCCAAATAGGCTTTTATATATTTGATAGAGGTCTAAAGCTCAGCTCACTTTTTCAGTTTGTACCTGATCAGATGTGCTTGCATGTCATTAGGTTCCAGTCAGTCTGCAAAACATCTTATTTGTCGATTAAACCAAACCAGCTGCAATAAAAATGTGCTAAAGTGATCTAATGTATTTGAATGGTTTTGTGACATGCGACGTTTCTCAGCCAATCAGATTGGGCCGTCCTAACTGACAGTTGTGTCAAATAAATTGCACCATATCATACATTTATATAGTGACGATAATGCTGGATACATACATTTATGTTTGTGTACATACATCCCTAACGATGTTGACTGCTCCAATAAACTGAACAAAGAATTTATATTAACATCAATTTGATTCAACATTTTCTTGGGTTGTAACGAAAAATGTTTAGTCGTTTTAATAAATCAACTATTAATAAACAGCTCTGGACACTGTTCAGCAGGTGCTCTTTGACTTCTTTTGGTTAATGAGTTTTCTAAGAATGAGGAAACACAAGAAGTTTACGGTCAGAGTCGTTCGGGACAGAGCAGCTTAGATGAGCAGTGTTTTTGAGGACTCCTTTAATCCACAATGTAATAAATGTACAAGTGTAGTCCTGCTTTAACCTCCTTGTATTACATTGTATTCAGGAAGACTCAGGCTGCCATATAAGGGAACGGGTCTTCCATTAAAGAAGAATGTGTGACAAGCCTCGGCACAAACCAGCCGCTTTAAAGGCCATCTGTAGAGTTTCTGCATTCCTATTTAAACGACTTGAGACCACTGATAGACATGGAAAAATTAAACTACAGCCTTACCTTCATGCATTTGCTTGGTGAAACTCTTACCACAGTAATTAGTGGTAAAATAGTGGTAAATAAAAACGTTTGAGGAATATCATACCTTACATAAACCTTTCTGTCATGGACATAAAAACATGCTTTAGGCCAAACCATTAAATGCCTCAGAAATACATACAAAAATACAGTGTATTCATAACCATTTCATTGAATAATTTTCCGGACATTTTAATTAATTTAATTTAAGGACATTTTAAACTATTTTTGTCCTCTGGTTCCATTCAGCACCACTGCCAACAATTCTGACTGAGAATGTTTCCCAGGAAACAAGCATCTCACACTAAATTCACTCTAAATAACAACTTAATCATGCACGAATTTTGAAAAGTGGTGGAATTGCCCTTTAACCTCAAATTGAGGATTGACAAATAGGAACATTGTTTATCCCTCCTTCAGATGGACAGACTTGACTTTGGGATTAAGTTTAATCAGGCTGATTAAAAACGTTTTGTGAAATATCCCTCCAGTCTGAATGAGGGGAAGTCACCGAGAAAAGGAAGCAAAACTATGGTGTGAAGTTTCTGGTTTAAAAAACTTTCTACATCTTTAGTGAACACTGGCGCCATCTGGTGGTCCAAATTCAGAACAGCAGCCGATCCTTTTACACTCGAAATCCAATCCAAGCAGTTTAACTACTAGAGGTCTGTTCATTTACAGTACTGTGCAAAAGTCTTAAGCCCTAATCCTTTATTCATATTCATAAGCTGCTGAATATAACAAAGATATGACAATTCTGAGAGGCAGACAGTATTTTTGCACCAACAAAGGGGATTCAAATAAAATATAAAGAAAGGAGAGGTGTCTCAAGACGTTCAAGTAGCCCCTTACAGTAATACATGAACACAGCACAGTGTGAACAGTGAAATTCTGAAAACTTCCTATTGCCAGGAGTGTCGAACTCCACATATAATCCTAACATGTTAAACAGGATGTCCACCTTAAACATTTAGGCTACAGCACGATGGAACACGATCGATGGCGCGTCATGCCTTTAGAGCATCAGCTTGTTTGAGATATAAAAGTGGTCAATAAACCAGCAACATTTTATCTATTTATTATATCATTTTATGTTTGTCCAATTTTCTCTGCAATTTAGACGCAATCAAATCCGACCCTCGTGTTAGGCCTCTCCGTACCGCACCGGCACCACCAGCTCCTTCATTAGCAAATCGGAACTTCTGACTTATTTTTGTTCGTTTCATGTCAAAAATGTAAATGATTGTTTACTTTTTTTTGTACACTAGAACATAGACACAGAAAAAAAACCGCCTCTTTCAAATTACAATAAAATACACTACATGGACGAAAGTATTGGGACATACCTGTTTATTAGAGTTTGGGCCAGGCAGCTTATTTCCAGTGATCAATGCTTTAGCAGACCAAAATATTTTGGACATCATCATGCTTCCAAACTTGTGGGCACAGTTTGTGGACAAACCTTTTCTATTCAAACATCCAATCCACCCTGACCGCAACCCCATCCAGCACTTTTGGGATGAACTGGAACGGAGATTGCGAGCCAGGCCTTCTCGTTCAGAATGAATGGGCACACATTCCCACAGAAACACCCAAATCTTGTGAAAAGCATTCCAATAAAAGTGGAAGCTGTTCCAACTGCAAAGGGGGACCAAATCCATACTAAAGTCTATGGATTTGAATGCAATGTCATTAAAATTCCATGTTGGTTTAATAGTTAAGCGTCCAAGTGCGTTATCCATATAGCGCATCTTCTCTCTTACACCATACAACTTTCATGTATTCAGAAAGTTTAGAATTTGCAACGAGTAAGAAAAAGATAAAAATGACAACTTACCTGTGTTTAGTCTCTCTTTATGTGTAGATTTAACGTTCGAATGACTGTTTGAAAGGGTATTTTTTCAATATTATATATTTATAAGCGCTGACAGCATAATTCTGAATGGGTCTACCCGTCTGACACTGTGACGTCATTTTTCACAATACCTGTATCACACCGCTGGTTTGCAGCTAATTTCTACTTTCGTGTAGAAAACAGAACGCAAACACCATAAATAACCTTATTAAAATTACATTTCACAACACAGCCTGTTTGGCCAGATTAAGAGAGTGTGAGACCAAGTCTGCTTCAAACTCCAAACCTGTCTTTGAGTAAACTTTAGCTGTGTGTAGCTGTGTGTAGGCCGAAAAAAATTCATGCTAAACTTTGTTTGCTAGGCAGGAATGAACAGGATGGGCCCTGAAAGGTTTTACAGAATAATTAGATCAAAATCAAATTCAGGAAGGTCCACATATATATCCATATATGGTGCAATATTATCATTCTGGAAGGTTTACATCCTCTTAACACTGTAATCTTGTGAAACCTATGTATGATGCAAAGTTATCCACTCTGGAAGATTCTATCCACTGTACTGTTTAAATACACTACTGTCTATTTATTGTCTGTCTATTGTCTGTCACTTGCACTCTGTTGAATGTTGTATGTTGCTATATGATGCACGACAGTCCATGAAGAAAAATCTTACCATAGTAGGTCTATGTACATGTTCACGGCTGCTGATGACAATAAAGTAACTTTGAACCTAAAAACAGATCACGTGGATTAAAATGAGCAGAAAAACATAATTTAAGTTTGTCTACTGTAGAGGATTTTACTTCACTCAGAAAATCAAGGATTTGGCTTAATGGGGTTCACATTTTTTACTTATGACTATGTGTTCCATTACTTCTTGTTTATATAAAGGTTGGAAAAGGTCCGCCGACAGATTCCAGAGATAACTAACAGACTACTTTGCTTTCTGAGAGGAACAGGCTGCTGATGTTAGTGCAAAATCATTCATTTAATTTCAATAAATACAACAACAACAAAAAATCAACAGGGAAACTCGCAGGAATTCAAATATCTACAAACAGTAGCACCATGCATGTTCATCAGACAAACCAGCAATGACAACCGCCGTTTAGTTAGTCAACCTGGAGCACAAACACAAACACTGGACTCTCTACAGAAACATCATCGACCACTTACGGATCTGACGGCTCCTCTTCGTTGCTATTCTTTTGTTCTAACATGAGCACAACAGTTTAGGTGGGATCTTTTTTTTACCTGCTGGTTACAGAATGCAACAACACACCGCTTCTTCTTTAGAACGCTGATTTCTTCAGAATACTCAGGGAACCACGGAAGCAACTTCATTCTAATTCTACGTAACCCACTGAACACTTACAGAGGGTAACAGAACAGCAGAACACACATCACTGTACAGTCAGTTTTACTCTGAAAGCTCTGTGTATCTTGTGCTTGTTTCCAGGTGGGTGGAGACGTTGATCTGGCCGAGCCGCGAGCAGCTTGAGGAGAAAGGCATTTTTTGATGCAAATCAGGAGAAGCACCGATTACTGGCTCAGATTGGTCAACCTCAAGTTCCTGTAGTCGATCCTCAGCCTCCTGACTGAGGCCTAACATCCCGCGGCAGGAGATTTCACTGGACCTTTCTGCTTCTGGTTGGTAATGATGCACCAAAGTAAATGACACTCTTATTTCCATTTCTGAACAAGCTTGATTCAAACACGAGGGTGGGTTGGGACAGAATGGTGAAGAGCGGTGACTCCATCTCTAAGCAACCCGGTCTGACCTCTTCATCCCAAGGCACTGGCAGGATCAGACAGCTGGCGGCTGACTGGTGAGGAGAGGGAAGAAGTCAGTCTTGGCTGGCGCGTCTCTTCTCCAGCTTCTGCTTCAGCTCTTCCGTGAAAGCTGCTGATGGAGCAGAAGGAGGTTAAAGAAGGGCATTAGCGGTATAACCATAAAGAGAACTTCTCTCAATCTGCTCAAACCACATCCAGCTCTGTATTAACCCTTAGTTCTAAGGATGCGGTTTAAGACAGCATGATTCATAACAAAAGAAAAGTTCTTCACTATGAACGGAGATTTTAGACAGCACTGGAGCTGGTGTTCAAAAGCAATAAATTAAGAGCAGTGGTTCCCAACCTGGGGTCTGGGTCCCCCTTAGGGGGATGCTAAAGATCTTTTTGTACACATTAAATAAAAAAAATCCCAATGTCTGAGAAACGTAAAAGTGTGTGTATAAGAGTATAAGAACAAAAAACTACAACCGCTGTTTATTTTTGCAAATAAAAGTGTGTAATTAATCACTTTATTCTTTTTGTGCGTCTATGCGGGTAGGAGTTGGGGGCCCTGGCTCGTCTTGGACACAGGGAAGGGGGGCGTCAAGGAAAAAAGGTTGGGAACCACTGATTATGAGGACCAAGTTATAAACCACATCACATGATGGTGCCACCTTCATGAAGATCTGCATGCAGTTTGCGCAGGTTGGGCTATTTAGGAGACTACAGAGGTCTAGTTTAGCCAGGTTTAGCCCTACAGCAGCCGTCCAACATTTCAAAAGTCTGGTAAAAAACACTATTCTTCTATTCTATTTTTTATCCATTATGTTAATTCATTCATTTTCTGTAACCGCTTAATCCTTACTAGGGTCGCAGGTACCTGGAGGCTATCCCGGGGCTAACAGGCGCGAGGCAGGGCCTCACTCTGGGCCCACCCACCACAGAACACACCATTCTCTCACACCTACAGTCAATTTTGAATACCCAATTCACTGACCTGCATATCTTTGGACTGTGGGAGAAAACCAGAGAGCTCAAACCATTATCTATAAAAAATGGATGGAAGTGTAACAGTAACAGTGATTTTGTGGCCTGCATTTTGTTAGGACCTCTGTTTTTTATGTAAATTAGGATTTGTTTTGGAGATCATGCTCTACAACATATTGTGCCAGCAAGTGTGGGAATAAAACAGTCAGTGAGAGGAAAAAAGGGTACATTCTGGATACAGGTGCAAACCATAAATGTACCATCAAAAGTATAACTTGGCCCTTAAAGTCTAATTCTATATTTAAAGGTCCATAACATGTATTTTCTTCAGGAAAAGGGGCTTTTTTTTACCGTTTTATTACGTTGTATACAGAATCAATGCAACTCAAAAAATCGAACAGGAACGGAACGTGATTATGTTCCCTACCTAAATGTGCTGATGACGTGAATGTAGGAGTGCATGTGTGTTGCCATGTTATGTGTGTTATAGTGTTGAAGTGGGTCAGTAGTAGGTGGAAGTCATCCTTCGAGTATCTGTGCTCTACCTTTACAGTTAATTTTTTCCAGTGACACACAAATGGGACGATACTATTAAAGCCAATTTAAGGGGAACCAGGCCGCTTCCTATTTCTCTCATTAGATCATAAACATGACCGCAAATTGCTAAAAGGTGAGTCATGGAATGGAGTGACTGGAGCAAAAACGACTGTTAGAAAGTACCACAGCTTAAAACATTTATTACTGTTCGGTGTGAGAAAAACAAGTACGTTTGTAAATTATATATTTTTTTTCCACAAAAGATCTATAGGAACACATTCTTTTTAGACTATCACACGCACCTTCTAGCCTCTGACAAACCAGCTAGACATTTAGCAGCACTAAAACTTCTCAAACACTGTTATCGAGGAACACCCTGATTCCACCTAACCTGCCAAAGGCTGGAATTGAGTCATATGTTACAGACCTTCATGAGTTTTAAAGGCTTGGCAATGTTCAAATTTATAATTAGTAATCACTTAAGTAAACAATATCTCCTCTGAAATTAGAACAAGAGGTGGAACAAACAGTAAACTGTCATACAGTAAAACAACTCCTTATATGAAAGTTCCCCAGTTTGTTTCAATGCTGGAGGTGCTGTCCGTCATGCCGAGCATGTTTGGTGTTCCTCTAATACGCAGAAACAAAGTTACTGTAATTTAAAGAACATGTAATAACAACTAGATGACAGTTCTTGCTTTCAGTAACTAAATTCACCCATTGCATAAACTGTCCATATACTTTTGGACACCTACAGTAGCTTGGACCTTGTTTTGACCATATTCTCTGGACATTCTGTAACTCCGCTCAGTATTTTTAAAGCAGGCCGGGGGTGCGAGTTTATTTAGCTTCCTCTGTTGGTTAGGAAGTGAGGGAAGTTCTGTTGTATTTTTTCCACTTGTTTGTTTTAATTTGCTTCCCTGATCCTTGAGTTGAGAATGTTTATTATTTTGCCCTTCTTCAGCCCAAAGCCCTTTACATTGCAGGTGGGTATTTTTCTCAGATGGCAGAAACTTCCCCTCATTCTGTTCATCTGAAAGCGTGTGTGAAGACGGTTTGAAAGAGTTTCTGTGCGCTTGTCAAGTTTTGCATAGTTTCATGCACCACGTTGTCCAACATATTGGGATGAAATACAATATTAAAGAAATGGAGAAATTGCAAAGACATGAAATGAAATGACATTTTAACGTTAAATGTAGCCAATCAATAGAAACTGTTCTCAGTAGAGAATGATTTGACTGGGAGTGAAAGTTTTTGCTTTAACTTGGCTAGTGTGTGTCTGTGTGTGTGTGTGTGTATAAATGTGTGTTAATAGTTACTCTGTGACAGTGGCGATGGAGAGAGAACCAGTCGTCTCATTGGGCTGGACGGAGAACCCGGAGGGCTTAATGATCTGAGGGAGGGGCTGGGAGACTTCGTCTGGGACCTTAGCGTCCACCTCTCTGGTCCTGTTCAAAACAGATACACGCACACACACGCGCGCACACACGCACACACAAAATGTTAACTAGATTGCATTTCCGTGAGTAAATGCAAGTGTTATTGCGTGGTTGCTAGAAAACCAATGTTTGGGACTAGACACTGATTTTATGGCCAAAAAATAGTGTTAAAAAAAATAAAATAAAAATACTGCTCACAGTGGAATATTAAAACAATGCCTCGTCTGACCCTCTTCATTCAGATTCTCTTTTTACCTGAACCACGGAAGGGGGCATTACCTCGCTGTCTCTTACCAGCTAAAACCGGCTGGATAAAAACGACTGAACTTTGGTGGAGCGAATTGCATTTGCCCGAAAACAGGTGGGGCAAAAGCTGCACTCATGGGATTATTTTTATTGAACTGCAACAAAAACTGACATGAGCTTCAGTGTCTTAAAGGCTGTATATTAGCTCCACAGGACTAGTTGGTGATTTGCAGCCGCAAAAGCCGTGACAACCGACTATTTCTGCTCTACCACCCTGGACCACAAAAATCTAATTTTTAAATGATCAATATTCAGCTCCTGATCAATCGATCCAAAATCTCAATATACACGCAATAAACCGGATATTAATGAATATTTTAGCATTGAACCTTTGCAGAAATTCAGTATGGCCTTGGACAAGAAGCGGTGCTTTTTTCGGCTACAAAAAGACGAAGAAATAAGAGAAACATATTATTTTGCTAAAAAGCACAGACTTAAACTTTAATTGCAATCAGGTCTGTATGACACTGTGTGTTTTTGCATGTGTGGGACTGATTGTGTGGTTGTGTACCTTTCGGAGGCAGCGCAGGGCCTCTGGAGAAAGAGCCTGAACGTGCGCAGTGAAGAATTCGTTCTCCGTTCTCATCATTAGACGAAATGTACGCTGGTGGGATTAAAGTACACAATTCAGCACAGTGATTTCTCATTGGTACCTAAAAACAAGATTTTATTGTAAATGAAGACAAATGAAGGCAAAAGTGAAAATGAATACACATCTACAGAGAACCCGCTTAAATTTTAGTGTCAATTTGTGTGTTTATGTGTGACCTGTAATGAAACATCTGACACCAACTGAATTTTAAACGGTTTAAGTTCATTTGAGTCATTGAAATGTAGACAAGCTTTTATTTAAAAATACTGAAAGAATAATATCATCAGTAATTAGGCTAATGTTAGAAAACTGGCAGGGCTGCTGTACTAGAAACCGTTTGGGTGCTGAAAGAACAAGTTCTTATTAGTGAGCTGAGCCAAATGCTGTATCTGACTCACTGCGAAGAGCAGCCATGTCTATTATTAATGTATGTGCAGTCGATTTGTGGATGTGTGCACAGTCAGGACTGGCCTAGCCTAGTTTAAACCAAACGGATATCAAGAGAAATGGAAATGGTGAAAATACAAAAAACGTATTAATAAAACCTTATTAAATAATAATGAAAGTCACCGTAAGAGGACTTCATTACGACTAATTTAATTTTCACATTTAATGTAAAATTAAAATTCAAACGTCTATGTGTTCGTAGGGCACATAGACGTATCTATGTGACGTATCTACACATTATGTATCTATATATACATATATAGATACATAATCTATATATGTATATATACATATATAGATTATACACATATAGATTATACATGCATAGATTATACAGTGAATATATTGATGTTTTCCTT
>JBBJLR010093539.1:0-10281 GCA_037577145.1 Brachypetersius gabonensis | reverse complement strand
GGCGGAGTGGGAAGCAAGACCCGGACTGGATTGGGACCAGGAGTGGTCCTCGGAGAGGGCGAGAGAAGGGCGTGCAGTCCAGACAGTGACAGAAGGGTCTTCGGTCGAGCCGAGTCGCCAGGAGGCTGACCCAAAGTCACTTTTTGTGTTGAATTGTGTTTGAAAGTAAAATAAAGACCCTGCCAGAATGTCGAGTGTGTGCTGCTGCATTCTTCCCCGAGGTGGCGACATGACAGTTTTACTTATCACATGTGATATTGCAACACTCAACTACATTATCACATATCGCATGTTTTCCTAATATCGTGCAGCCCTAATAATAATCATCCACATCAACTATTAATACAATAGGCAGTAGTGAGGTTCTACAAAAGTGAAACAGAAAATGAAAAAACATGTACATTTTACTGCTCAGTTATTGATTACGTGTATAAGCGTGTGTGTTATGTGTTGTCTCTCACAAAATGATATCATGCAGTTCTCGCTTTACCTAATTAACCAGACATCAATTGACTGCCCGAGGTTGGAAGTGCATTGAAATGATAAATTGTTTCCTTCCTGCAGTGGAAATGACATGTTTTGACCTCATCCAAGAGAAAAACAACTATTATCAGCCAAGGCCAT
Source organism: Brachypetersius gabonensis (assembly GCA_037577145.1). Classification (NCBI taxonomy): domain Eukaryota; kingdom Metazoa; phylum Chordata; class Actinopteri; order Characiformes; family Alestidae; genus Brachypetersius; species Brachypetersius gabonensis. Next base: position 9,657 of record JBBJLR010093539.1, on the reverse strand, counting down.
CCTTTGAAAGGGTCTTTATAAGCCTAGAAACCAGAATGCACTGTCACTCACAATGCACTGTCACACCCCTTTCTCTTGATTGTGGAAAAAAAAAAACTATATGAAAAAACGTCTAAGATTCCGCATCGATGACCTTAACCTTGCACAGAACTCCGCTCTACTGACTTGTGAGTGAATTTCTAGCTTCTCCAACCTTATGCTGAATAGGTCAATACTCCTGTAATGAAAAAGAATAGCAGACGCACATTGTGTCACCCAGCAGTAATTGGCTTTACTGTTTGCCTTAAGGTTGCAAGCTCCTGTAAACCTACTTATAAATTGTAGTCGATAATAGAGGTGGGGGAAAAAATCAATACAAAATAGGATTGCAATATTTAGAATGAAGTAACTGAAGCGGTCAAAGAGGTCCAAGTATTGATATTTTATTATTATTAAGAAATTAATACATTATTCAATTACTTTTTTGTCCATTGGTAGATTAATAAGAAGTTGTTTTCAGTCCACTTTAGGGCACTGTGAGCCCGTTTTTCCTTTTCCCGTGCCCATGGTCCAAGAATGTGGATAGCATAGTGAACACTATCACTCCGCATACATTATCCATCCAGGTAAGAACACTACTGCTACACTACTACTGCTGTAAATTTAGCAGGTTTTTGTATGTTGTTTTAAATAGTTGACAGTTCTTTTTCGCTTCAAGGAGTGAAAAAGTGAGTGAAAAATTGTAATTAAACAGCAGCCAGGTAATAGCATTATGTTAGTATTTAAAATATCACATGAAATATACATGAAAATGTACCATTCACTCCAGTCAATATAGTGTGTTATATAAACGTGTTATATTTGTGATGTCATAAAAACACATACATTTCCATAGATCAGCAGTGCTGTCCACTCATGCTGAAGTTATAATGCATTTTTCATCCCAGACTGCTTTTCAAAGCTGGTGCTATGCAGAGCAGCCAATTAGAAAAGACCTTGTTTACATGCATCAGTCGTAAGAGAACAGTAACATAAATGAGAATAAAGAGGGATAAAGAGAGGTTGGAAAATGTAAATGTGAATGTAATTGAACTGTGTGAAATGAATTGTGGCCATGAATTACATGCTTTGTTGAAATGAATGTCCAGTCAGTTTGTGGGCTTATGGTCCTTGGCTTGACTTTGCCAGCACATGGTGGATCATCAAATGGCAGAATTAATGAGACAGCACTGATGGCTGTTTTCTAACGAGGCTGCCCAATCCCTTTCTGCTCCCTTCCAAGCCCTCAGCTCAGTAACCGCGTCCCAGAAGATGACAGCGCACCCGATCTGTAATGTCAGCAGCCAAAGTTAGGGCAGTGCATGCATAAAGTTGTATCAGTCACACTATTTTAACTGCCTAGCTCCCCTCTGCCCCCCAGTCACGTTCCCTCACCTTCCACTGCTTTTGATGGCAAATCTCTGTGACTTTTTCAGGCTTATTTTCATCTCCTGTTCATGAGATGGAAACGGTCCATGTTCTATTCTTTTGAACAGAGGGTGGCTTGTGGCTGTTTGTGATATTCATCATTGTGTTTGCGCTGCACTTGTCTAGCCATCATTCGCCATGCTCTTTAATCTGTTTGGACCTTGCATCTGCATTCCTCTGCTTGAAGGGCTTAATTTGAGCTGGAACAAGCTGGGTCTGGATCCAGCAGATTGGATCTGGAAGCCACAGTTTGATTGTTCAAAGTGAATGTAAGTACAGATACTCTACGATGAACCAAATTCAATATTGCAATTTTTACACTGATTTTTTTTGGGTGTTATTGAACAATGAGTATTTTCTGTGCCGTAACTTTTGCACTGGTCTTTATGTTACATTTGGAAATAAGTGTTTGCGCATTAAAATGTGTAAAAGTGTATTCTCAGTGGAGGAGAATACTAACAAAGCAGGTAATTTGACCAATATTTGCACAGTATAACTTTATACTCAGGGCTCACAACCTTGTTGAAACTGAGAGCTACTTCATGGGTACTGAGCCATGCCAAGGGCTCCCAGTTTGATACAATAGAACAGAGTTTACCAAAACGTATCGAAACTTCATGTATGATACATGTTTTAAATGCTTTTTTTTTTAGATATTGTCATTTTAATATATATATAGATGCAAATGTGAAAAGCAACAGAATAAAACGGTGAGTTTTTAACAGGTCTACTCATCTGGTCCTTGGTGACCCCTGCTCTACATTAATGTACGCAATTTCTGTTTTTTGACATTCTGCAGTTTTTTGACATACTGCAGTTTTTTGACATGCTGCAGTTTTTTTTGACATACTGCAGTTTTTTTTGACATTCTGCAGTTTTTTGACATTATGCATCACCCGGTTGACATTTGGGTAGGGTGTTGGCACGGCAATCAGAAGGTTGTGGGTATGAATCCCAACTGCTAGTGTCCCCACTGAGGTAAGTCCCCACACACTGCTCCCCGGGTGCCCCTCGCTTCACTTGAGTGGGTGAATGGGTTAAATGCAGAGAAATAAGTTCACATTGTTCATGCTGTGGTGTGTTCACGCGTGGCTGTAAGGGTTAACAAATAAATACATTTGTCACACATATTCTCTCAAAACAGCATCCTGCATCATCTCACAAACATCTCATCATCTGAAACTTATTTACTCACAGACTGCATGAACTTGATTCCTTTATTCTGAGAGAAGTCACCTGTAACAACTGAAAGGCTGAGAGAAAAGGCACTTGTGCGCTGATACACGTAAATGTGCGTCTGTTTTCATGCTCAGGTTTCAGTTCGGCTGGGTGGAGTCCATTCAAACTACTTAAGAACTCATTACACAGTGTGCATTCTGGGTAGTCACAAATGACCGGTGCTGAACAAACTGTATCGCTGCTGATAGATGGCCACTTAAAATATTTACTGACACTGGCAGGCAGTGTGCTTTACAGCATGTGAGCGTCTGAGGCAGTGATCTAACAAGCACCTTTATATAGAGCTGCTACAGTTTTATCACAATGCACTGCTACGAATGCCATTCTTTTTTACTGGAATACCTTTAGTAGATAAACTGAAAACATCCATTATTTTTAAAGAGATCTTATCACGGGGAATTCTGCTTGATGTTCTCTAAATAGAAATAGCCTGAACGATTTCAAAAGGCCATGTAAGCTGCAAAAGGAGCCCATTTTGAATATAGAGTTTTTTAATGATGTCACAAAACCAAGAACATATACATACATTTGCCGGTGTTGTCCACAGTACTTTGAGCTGCTTTTTGAACCAGGCAACCACATACTGGGTGGCCAATCGGAACGGAGATCATTACAATATATCAGTGTTGGAGGCACAGTGACAAAAACAGTGTTTAATTTAGAGAGATAAAGAGAGGTTGGGTAGTCAAGTAAGAATGGATAATGAGTGTTTGTGGTGCGTAGATCCACACAAATTTCGTGACAGGACCCCATGGGAAATAAAATAATAGGAGCCCTTTAAATTAGCTGGGAATGTTCAGCCCTTGTGAAAGCAATAATATAACGGACGCAGACAGTGTAGGACAATGATCACATCAAAGCTGTTTTACAACTGCTGTCTTATTCTATTCCCATTTTGTTCTTTTCTGTTTTGTTGAGCAACTTCCGCTCTAGGCCAGTAAGCTCCTTTTTAAGTTCCACTTATGCTTACAAGAACAGAGTAGGCTGTGGAGATGCCTCTAGGCTTAACTTCAACCATTTGACATAAAACAGACGTGCACTTTGGAAAGGTCAATAACTCGTAGCTTTAGATGCAGTTTAGAGAAAGTCACTCTTTTGTTTTGAGTGACGTGCCGTATTTCCTCCATGGAGGTTAACATGCACCCATTGGAGTGAAGCATTAGTAGGAAGTTAATTAATGTGATAGCCCCAAGAAATGTGTTCATTTACAGAGATGATAAACGCTCACACAAGCAGTCGCATGCACACCCTGAAATCCTTTAAAGAAACATTTCGCTGAAAAAAAATATAATATATGGGGTAAAAGCTACATATTGTGGGTGAATGAATACACTGGGCAGGTGTGATCATGCTTTTTACCCTGACTCGCCTTTTCAGTGTTAACAACACAAGCCGTTTCTTGGTGAAATATTATCTTAATCCTTTAGCATGCAGGGGTGTGGATGTGGGCAGACACTTCAGTTCCTCACTTGCACAAATCCACTTAAATACTCGTTTCGGCGCTATGCTGACAGTCTTCAATGTGTGAAAACGAATCACAATACTGCTGCACTCAGTTAAGCAGTGAAATTAATATTATTATTTTTTTAACCCTAATAATTCATTGTAGTTATTGGATCATGAACCAATAATAGGATGCTAGGATCCGGGCTTAACCCTGTTAAACTGGTGATGGCCCCTTTAACATGCTTTAATTGAAAAATAAAATCCAATTAAGCTTGTAGGTGTGTGTCATGCATAAAAAAAAGTCACATGTTGTCCAAATAAACAGTGCCTCTTGGAAGGGAAAGTCTGTTCTGTTAAACAAGACTGTGCTTTACCTTCAGAGGACTAGTGATAAAAGTTTATGATGTGTAACGGGAAGCTATATGTGACATCTGCTATTGAAAGCATACAGTACAGTGTGAAAAGAATGCACAGCTAGGTACAAGCTATCAGATCTACAGGGCTAAATATCTTTACTCTGCGGCACAAATTATAGCAGAGCTTTTCAGTCAGATCCACAGTGCTGGCCCTTGTGGATAATATCGAACAGCCCAGGTCTAGAGGCTGTTAAGTGTAAGTTTTAGAGTGCATCCACCCATGTGTGCAGCAGATTTAGCTGCAGTCCAGTAGGAATGGGTATAGTCAGGCTTTATCGAGACTGGTAATCGGTACTGATACTTATTGATGCTCCCTGTTACTTGCACATCCTTTCCATAATTTTGTGCAAAACTATAATAGCATTACACGACAAGTTAAATTGTTTCCTGAGTTTCCTGTGTATATAGAAGTGGGTAGGATACTTATCTTTGGACCAAGAGGTCATGGGTTCAAATCATCACCACTGGGTCCCTGAGCAAGACCCTTATCCCCAGTTTGCTCCAGTGAGACTGCCCCCTGTAGTTAGGGAATGGAAGTCGCTCTAGTAAAAGCATCTGATAAAAGCCGTAAATGTATATATGTAATGGCATTCGCTACAAATGTCTGGTCAACAGATGTCTAGTGATAATCATCGCTCGCGTCCTGCAGCATGCATTACCATTGCATAAGTAGTCATGTGTTTTCTTCTTCAGAAATCTAAATGTTCTTCCAGTTGATCTCTTTCTGTACGTACAACACATACAAAACAATTTTCATAATTCACTTTATCAGCATTAAAGAACAAATTAAACTGTAGGTACAGCCCCCCTTTCTTTGTGACCTTTCGCTTGCTGTTCATGGTGATTAAGGATTTGTCGTCTGCGGGTCCTTATGTAACGCTCACTATCTCGTCAAAAGTGATGTTTCTTCACTAACTGAGTCTTAATCTGTCCCTGCCCTTTCTGACCGGAGCCACACGCACACCCCACCCCCCTTTGTGGCCATGTTAACCTGCTTTTACTCTACAGAAAGGTCAAGTCCTGCACTGCTCTTAGAAAGGTCAGGAAGCCCTTTGAAGGTGCAGGCTTTGAGTTAAGATCAACCGAGCCTCCAGGTAACGAGAGAAGAAAGCATGTAGCACACAGCTTTTTTTTTTTTTTTTAATGGTTCATGAAGAAAAGACAGAGTTAACGAAAAAGACCTGTTCCAACTAGCTTCATAAGGAGCTAATGAGTGTTTGGATCAGATTTAAATTCCACAAAGTCGTTAGCATAGCGAAATGTGCAGTTTAGTAGCAAATGCTTTGGCAAACACGGATAAACTTTTAATTCAGTTTGATCCAAACCGACTCCTAAACATAATTTAATTTAAATGAATTATATCAGTGAACCTATGGATCACTCAAAGCCTCAAACCATACTAAATGCAATGCTAACGTAAACTTGATTAGCATGAAATTAGCAACAAAGTAGCAAATGCTTTGTCAAAGATGAATGAATGATTTCAAAATCCATATATAATCTAATGTAATCTTCTGAATTATTCAGTGGAGCCCTTAACGTTATATTTTCAAAATTACCTTTGGAATGAAAGATGCTGAGAGCTTTGCTGGGAAAATTTACCATATGAAGCTTGAAATTTCAGAACCTGTTCGTGTTCATTGATTTCTATTTGCATTTCCAGCAGAGTGAGGAAGGCTTTTTAAAAGTCGACAGCGAAGAGGATTTCTTCTCTTGCTCTGGCTTGACCATTGCCAGATACAATTGGGATGGTAATGTTGTCGCATCAATGGCATGGTGCTTCTGAAAGCAGTCATTGATTTGATTTCAGGGAATTATATTAATCTCCTTCCACGGATGGATAAAGTTCAAACAGGACCTGCACAGACAGAGCTATATTTGAGCATGACATTTGTGCTGGTGAGCGACCAAAGGCGGCAGCGGCCTAATTCATTAAAACTCTCTATGCCTGTGAAGACTGGTGTCGGGGGTGGGGGTGAAGAGGAAGCCGCTTTTAAAGGTTTCTCTGCCCCTTGCAAATCCGGATCTGTGGCTTGGCCTCCCTGAGGTTATGGTAATGCCTTTGCAAAGAACAGCTCCTCTTCTGTTAATTATGGGAATTTAGCAGCATCATCAACAGCAGCTCAGTTATGTGCTGTGCTTTCCTCTAGTTAGAGTCACATCTAGTTCAGAATTCCAAAGCACATAGATTTGTAGGTTTGGGCTACAGGGGTGCCAAGCATCATCCAAGAATTAATAAGTGTGAATACTAGGGATGTACCGAATAATCAGGCACCAAAAATAGTCTACCAAAAATGGTCAAAAAATGCATTTTCCGTTTTGGCTGAATTTTTTTTGAAGTGACCAAAACAGTAATGACGCAATCAACAACCTGCAGCACCAGATTGGATCAGAGTCAGCATGTCTGCCGTGTGGCGCATTTCGATATCTCTAAGAAAGACACGCAGAAAGCCGTTTGTAAAGTAGCAATGCTGAAATTTCTGGTGGGGGTGCACCCACAAAGACTTTCTAAACGTCGGGATTAATTTATCATATAAAATCAAAACACCCCGATGGAGCCCAGAAGAGGCGAGACCCTTCCAGCCCCCCCCTCCCCCCAGCCCCCATGCTGTCTGTGTTTTCAAAAATGCAAGAAAGTTTTCCAGTGATTGTAGTTCATATATGGGCTGCCAGTCTCTTTTAATACATTATTTTGTTATAGGCCTACAGAGAATGTTGTTTATCTTTCAACAGTTTTTAAAGCACTTGTTCTGAACCCACTTTGTTCTTGCACTTTGTTCAAAATATTAAAATGCACTTGAAGTTTTATGAGAGAAGATATTTAATTGTATAATTCAGCCATCTTGCTTTTAGGCTATTCATAAGTGGGGCCGAATAAAATATTTTATTTAAAATTTTATTTTATATTGTCCATTGTTTGAATGCTAAATAAATATTTTTATAGTTTTGTAACAGGTTTATTCTTTTAACCATATTAATTTATGCAATTGTAATTCCCACCTTTTTGAGGTAAATAGTTGTACACACAGTCCCAGCCATAACAGCAATATTACAAAAAATTGGTTTATATATTTCTCAGTTTTTGTTTCGGTTTTCTAAAAGGTGTTTCATCATTTTTGGTTTTCCATTTTGGCCAAAAAAATCTTTTGGTGCATCCCTAGCGAATACATTATTATTATTAGAGGTGGTACAATACGACTTTTCCAATATTTATACAAATACGGTACATAAAATTGAGTACCGGGTGATATTTTTCTCATATTTTTTCATTTAAATGTGCTAAGGTTTAAAATTAGCTCTTTTGATTGAAGTGCTAACAAACTGAGAATCTGTGAGAAGGCTTTCCTACTCAGCCAACACCACCTCTGCAAGTGTGACTGTGGGCTGTTTCAGGTTTCTTACAGCACTGGATCTAATTCATTTGTTTTCTTCCCTAAGGTATACATTAATAAGCATTTATACAGACAATTTCATCTTCATCACAATTTCACTGACTGTGGGGAAATATCTGTGTTTATAATAGATATTTCTTTATATGACAAAAAATAAATCTCAGATATACACTGCCACCAGAAAGTATTCACACCCCTTCACTTCTTCCATGTTTTGTTATGTTACAGACTTATTTAAAAATAGATTTGAGTATAGTTTTTCTTCAAAGATCTACAAACAGTACCCCATAATGACAAATGTGCATGTGTGTGTGTGTATGTGTGTGTGAATTCCTGTGCAGTTGGTTTATCATGCTGTTATTGGTTCTTTGGGCCCAGGTCGCATTACTGTGTAAGCGAATGGAGGCATGCCTGATTCTCCCTGATTATTTCTACACTCTGGGTTCCCTACACATATCCCACACGCGTCTCTGATCACTGTGGAGCTCTTTTTCTTCTTCAAAGGCAAGTGTGTATTTCCGGGTTGACTGTCGAATCCGCTTCTCAAAGGAATTCAGCACTTCTGTACATGATGCACATTCAGGATTACAAGCCTCACAGCAGGCTGGCGTCGACTCACTGCTCTGTTCTGCCACCGTATCTGGCACATTACCTCCATGCTTACCTCTCTCCGTACACTTCTGTTGCTTCTCTTCACTTGTGGCTATCAGTCAAGTGATTTCATTACTTGGGGTGGAATCCTAAGAAAATGTCCTTCCAGTGACCAGGATTTCTTTTTGACGATACTTAGGATGTTAAAAAAAAAAAGTACTTCCTGCATACACTGATCTGACCCCAAACAGACTGTCTTGTGTTCTGGCATTTAGATAAAACTTACCCAAACTTTTTGAACGCTGTTAAGACAATATACATGAATAAGGCATGGTATAATGATTATTGCAGCTCTAGTCATTCAAAAATATTTCAGATTACAGGTTTTGATTGAAAAGAAACATTAATCGCTCAGCTATATTTTGTTTATTTGATCCCTGTATTTAGGTTTAACACTCGGTTGTGAAGCACCTGGTAATCTTGGTTTCAGTAAAGATTAGAGTAGGTAATAGGAAGCATACAGTATGGAGCAAACCTCTGTCTCTCCTTACTCTCCCTGTCCCTCCCCTTTCGCTTCTTGATCTATACCATATCGAGTCAAATCTTGTCAGCATTATCCATCATTAATAAGGCAAGGTCAGCATGGGTTAGGTCCCAGAGCGAGAGTGAAAATGATCAGGTGGGGGCTGTATAAACAAGAGGAGATTGCGGAGCTGTACAGAGAGGGCAAGCACAGGCGGGGATTTGCTGTTTTATCACTAGTCCTGCTGCTGTTTTGGCACAGGGATTGTGCCAAAATCCCACGACCGCCTCCTACAAATCTTTCAGGCCGCATATCAAAAGAGTGGGATAAGCATTAGCACAGCATAGCTCCACACCTGAATTTGCTATTCATGAGGAGGTTGTGTAATGTGAATGCTTGTTGTGCTGAAGATGTGGCGTGTTTTCTTTGTTTAATGTCTTCTGCTTTGGTTTACTCTTCGATTTTTCCTCCAGCAGCTTTTTAGCACACACTGGAGTTGAGGGGGGATTTTTAAGACAAGCATTTAAGGCAGTCTGTGTCTGTGTCTGTGTGTGTGTGTGTGTGTGTGTGTGTGTGTGTGTGTGTGTGTGTGTGTGACAGAACA
>JBBJLR010093518.1:0-10281 GCA_037577145.1 Brachypetersius gabonensis | reverse complement strand
TCGTGACGCCAGGTGAGCGCCTATTGAACGCCGCCCGTTTTTCTGCTCATTGAAGCAAATCAAAGCGTCCACACGGATGTTCAGCACCGGTGTTCAGACGGCATCCCAATTATTTTTGGGGTTAAAATAATACACGAAACTACAGATTGGGCGTCAGGCTGGCGTTAAACGGCGTCAGACGCCAGTCGAACGCCTTGCTGACGTAGATCAAGCGTCGCTACCAAACACCACAAAAACGCCTATGGCGTTCAGAGCGCGTTCATTTCTAACGTCTGTGTGGACGAGGCCTAACACTGTGCCTAGGTGTGTGGTTTGCCATCTGCTTCACCCAGTAGCAGATGGCAGGGTAGCAGTGATTTGTAATGTGATTCACTGAACAGAAAAAGAACTAATAATTTAGACCACAGATGAATCAGCTTGATCAGTAGTTTTCTCACACTAGTTGTGACCAAAATATGCCTTTTCAGAAAGAATACTCTTTCATGGAAAAAGACTTTCGATTCTTTCAAAAGAAAAAGACTGACATAGATAAAGACACTCATGCTATCAGCGCACTAATTATGCGTTAAAGGAAATTCATTAAATCTTTACGGGTAAAAGGTTAAACAGATATTTAACTTGCCCAACCTTTTAGTTTCAAAAGCTAATGAACAGTTAAAAAGGTGTAATGTTCTAACAGTTTCCATCTAGCATGCTTATACTCATTTTGTAACAAATAATCCAGTGTGTTTATACAAATGGGGGCAACTGGTTGCCTAGTGGTTAAGGAGTTGCCTCTGCAATCGGAAGGTTGTTGTCATGGGTGAAGGCAGAATACTGGGTGAATTGGGCCCACTTCGTAGTGTGGAGGAAGAACTCGGTCGTGACAAAGACGAGGGAGCAGGTAAGCCACGCAGTTGATCTAAGAACGCTCCGTGAGGAGTTAGAGACCACACCAAGATGGGCTCGCGTTCTATACACACACACAGAACAGTATTCAAACAGACTCTGGAGAGTCAAAGTACTCACGGTACCGAGAGTTGAGTAGAGTTGGTAGGCGACACGTGGGCATGAAGCTCAGAGACTTCAATGTCTGTGTGAAGATGAACCACTTACTTCCTGTTTATATACTGTACATGAGGTACGTGAGTTACAGTTCCCAACTGCTAGTGCCACTACTCAGGTACTTAGAGCAAGAGACCACACACACTGCTCCCGGTCGCCCCTCGTGGTTGGCAGCCCGCTGTTTCACTTAGTGAACGGGTTAAATGCAGTTCCCACTGTGTGTTGTGGTGTGTTTACATGTGACTATAAGGAGATACTTTAATGAATGTACTGTTCTTATTAATGTTAGGACATCATGTTATTGCTCTATTGGGCCCTACAATGTCAGGACAGAGGGCAGCCACTACACCAGTGTAGGATGGTGGAAGAACCCAAACACAGAGTAATGCGAGAGAGTCGGTAGACCACGCGACTTTGCTAAAATAATGCTCACTAATAGAGGATGGATTCCCACTGGAATCCGCGTTCTCACTCACACACAAGTATGATAGGGCCAGAGTACTCACGGTTCAAAGGTCTGGAGGACGGAATGTCTGAAGAGCGAAGACTCAGTGACTGAGCACTGACTACCTGCCAAACCTGGGCTTAGAAATCATGTGACATGCTCATTTGCGGTTGCCCTTGTGCGTCCCATGACCTGCGTGCGTGACACATAGCATTTGTTTTAAGAAAATGGAGCTTTGGGGGAGCTGTTGATTTCACTCATTGTGTTTTTTGGCTGTAGCCACAACCATTCATAACTGAAAACATCAGATTTGAGACAGTGGCCTACACCTTAAGCCAGCTAATCAAAGCACACCTACCTTGTCCTCCAAAGTGAAAGGGGGCTTAACAAAAAATCTACTCTACACTTTTCTACTTCTGCCTTATAAAAGCTAAAACAATAAATTTAATATGGCTCAGCATAAGACAGTGTATGGCTCATTTTCAACAGAAGGCCTATAAATGTATGCACTTGTGCATATTACAGTGCTATACATATATATTAGCACTTTACTCTATGATGTGTCTTAATTCTGATAGGTATCCCTATTTTTAGAAAACCTTCAGATATCTCTTAATAAAAATAAATACATGTTCATTTGCTTAGTTACAAATGTTTGTCTTTTGATGTTGTAAGACATACAGTACTGTGCGAACTGTGGTTTAACAAAGACAAATCATTCCTCTGAAATTGGTCAGTTTCAGGGACTGGACTGAAAATGAGAGTCTTTGAAAGTCCTTCAGGAAGCCTGGAGAACTGTTCATCAAAACCACATTAAAAATACAAGAACGTCTGGATCTTTGGAAGCAAAATATGAAGAAATGGTATGGCTCAAGACTTTTTACTGTATGTCAGGTTTATGTTAGGCACCCCTTTCACATTGTGATACTTTTTGCATTTTCTATATTGAATTAAATGCCAGTGCCTGAAATATAGAACAAGTCCATCAAACACTTTCATTTATATCCATTTTAAGAGGTGGTTTTATTTACTTTTCCTATGGCTGTAATTTCACTGGCTTGTGAAACCTGTAGGCTTGCAGTGTGCCATGCAGATCAATATTTATAATTTTTACAGCACTACATAAAAATCCAGGCAATTAAGTTCAGACAGATGTCAGAGTACAAGAACAGCCCTTAGCAACCAGGTGTAGCTGTAAGGCCTGGAGGAGAGAATAAAAGAAAAGATAGAGAGAAAAAGAAAGAAGGGAGGGAGAGAGAGAGAGAGAGAGAATGGGAGAGTGAGAGAGAGAGAGAGAGAGAGAGAGAAAGGGAGGGAGCAAGAGAGAGAAAAGTAATGATGGTACACATGACAGCAATTACACTGTTCAAGGCACATGAAAAATGGTGCAATAATCTTTCATTAAAATTCATTATTAAACATAAGTAACAAGATTATTGTCCTCACCAGTTCTAAATGTCACTACAGATATTGTGGACTGTCTGTGCAAACCCAGTACAAGGATATTGGCCCATGACCCATAAAAATACAGCAATTCACCTTTTTCTGAAATTAATCCTAAACCCATGAGATGGCCTTTATTAAAATCAGTAATAACGTCTCAACTGGTTACAAATCTGTGTCATTACGGACAATACTCACGGTAATCTGATGTTAAATCTGAGATGAGCCTGACAGCATGTCAGAGCACCGAACATCTGAATCTTCAGAACCTGCTGTCCCTAATGAGCACAATCTGACTAATTCTAGAAAATGAACCCTGTGAGGCTATCAAAGGCTGATCCTTTCCCTTCTCTCTTCGCTTCATTGAATGGCTGTTGCAACTCTAAATTGTATTTGTGTGTGAGTGTGTGTGCATGTGCGAAAAGTTGCCACACAGCAATTCTGTCCTCCATTCAGGCAAAAGAAAAAGACTCAAAGTAACAATGAATTACTTTAGAGCAGGTTTGGATCTTTATGGCTCTGCCCTCTAATCAGCACAATGCAGTTCTAAGATGTGCTCCTCTATTTAAAATGTACAATTTTAACCTGCTCCTGTTTCTGGATTGACCCACAATAACTCTTTAATTGTATCTTGAACCCTGCTGTGAAATATAACTTTCATTTCTGAAGATTCTCTGACTCTTAGAGACTCAGCACAATTTCAAAGGTGTCATAAAAGGAGGGATGCTTTAGGAAAGTGTTCACCTACTCTGCTCCAATTGCCCCCTGCCATGCAAATTATAGCATTTACCCTGTTGTAACATATGTTATCAACTGATACACTATATGGACAAAAGTATTGGGACACACCTCTTAATTATTGAATTCAGATGGCCCGTTACTTTCAGTGAGGGTTAACCTTAATGATTCAGCATATCAGGACATTTTGGACAACGCCATGCTTCCAACTTAGTGGACACCGTTTGTGGAAGAACCTTTTCTATGCCAGTGCACAACGCAAGGTCCATGCGTGCCAATACTTTTGACCTTATAGCGTGCATTAATTAACAAGTGCCTCCTGAGTTAATGTGGTTGTGTTACAACTGAGAAAACAATAAAATGTGCATTGAAGGGGTTCTTTTAAAGGTTCTCTAACAAAGACAATAGAACTATGACAAATCAAGAACCTTTTGAATGTTTAAATGTTTATTTGTTCTTAAGTTCTCTGTTCTTAAGACCAGTTTAATACAGTTATCTTTCCTGCTAACAGATCTCTTCATACTAATTAATGTAATTATGTAATTGTGTCATACAGTAATTATGTTGTAGAAATGCAGCGATCTGACAGACACTCCCTGTCTGATGCAATGTTAATGCAAAACATTGTACTAGAGAACATTTGATTCCTTTTTACTTTTATAAGCAATACTTGTAGGGTTTCAAAGAATCCTTAGAGATCCTATTTGCAATTGTTTTGATGATTTGCAAAATACTGATCTATTTCATTATTAAACAAGTTGGTATAACTTTATAAAAGTATTACTTCAAAAGTAATTGGTAACTGTGCAGGAACTGGGCAGAAATGAATGTGTACACCCAGTCTCTACTATGAACACCTAAGAAGTTGATGAATTAATTACTCAGTAGAGAAAGATGAACTAATGATTAGAGTGGTTAACTGTTAACTAAACTGGAGTCTTATGGATCTCCTGGAGAAGTACTTTCTAGCTATGGATTCTTTGTAATAACTACTAGTTCATAACTGATTTAATGAACATTGCTCATTTGACTAAAATTCTTACACGCCATTGGTAAACTGGTAAACCTAAATTAGCCTTTTCAACAGTTCCAACAGTGCCTAAAATCATGTTATCTTTAAAGTAAAGTACAGGAAACTCACCACTTATAGTCCTACGTGAACACATGACAGCACAGCACAGCAGCTGACGGCCTGGTGTTAAGGGATCTGCTTTAGCAATTGAAATTAGGTGAGTTTGAATCCCAGGACTGTCAGTGGCACCATTGAGGTAACTTTGAGCTAGAAAGTCCCCGGGCGCTGTGTTCCTGGCTGCCCGCTGCTTCAATTGGTGAATGGGTTGAATGCAGAGAACAATTTCGTACTGTTCACAAATTGTGTGCTGTTCGGTAGTGTGTTCATGAATGACCAGTATGAAATTCTTTCTCTGCATTTAACCCATTCACCATGTGAAGCAGTGGGCTGCCAACAACGCAGCACCCAGAAAGCAGAGTTTGGGGACGGTCCCTTGATCAAGAGCACCTCTGCTTCTATTACAGGTCACCACACTGGATAATCTCTTTCCATCCAGTACTAGTTTCCACTTGCACCCGCTGGCCAGCAGTGGTGGTCACCGTTGGCACTTCAGGCTTTGACTAATCTGGTATGTAAATCTAGTTTATGATCTGCATATTTAATTTGCTCTAAGATTTACACCTGGAGATCTTCCTGACGCAACCCTTACCATTTATCCAGACTTGGGACCTGCACAATAAATTCACTGGGCTTTTTCCTCATATTTATTGATGTGCCAGAAATCAGTCCACAAACAGGACACTAGTGTCTTTTTGCAGTGTGCTCGCCAGTGCTATTTCTTATGTCCACATGAAGACATGGCTCACAGAAATGTGTGGTTCTCTGTATGCTGTGTGCTACCTCCATAATTATTTCTATATTTCCTTCTAAATATGAACAAATATTTAATTGGAAAAATTATAAATTGGTGCAACTACATTTTTTCTAAGAGGTGCAAAATGATACCAAATGAAACACATCGTAATTCAATACTAATACTTCAGGTATTTATGCGTTCCACCTAAAAAGTTAATAATGAACAAGAACAGTATTATAAACTGAAACACATGGGGGCGCATTACTAATGAAAAAGCTGTTACTGTGCTTTTCCTGAAGAGTTGATAATAAACAAGAGGTGGTTCTGAATAAAGTTCACCTACATTGGATTAATATAATAATCACTAACAGCACAAGAACTATAAGAAAAAGTGAACATACACAACACACAAACAAATAACCAAATAAATAAATAGACAGCTTTCAAATCCTGGCAATGTATGAGGATTTATTCTTAGTTGCTGGTTATCATTACCAAGAAGCTCTTGACATGTTAAACTATAGAACAAATCCTCTTAATGAATCTATAAAACAATATTACCTAAAAAAGCTAAATTTCACAAGAAACAGTCTCTGGCTCCTAGAACAGTACGTCTGTCAACTTGGCGAACTATGACTTCACTACTGTATGTGTGATGGTTTCCCTTCAAAAACTGCAGTTACTTCTCACACTAGAAACAAACAGCATTTGTTGTTTTTTCACACTTTGTGTGAAACCCATTCTGCTAAACTCACCCACAACTGGAGAAAACATAGAACAAACTGCACTTTCCTCCTTCCACACTACGAGTTCCCTGGGGTTAGTTTAGTGCTATTTGCTCATACTAATTAATGTGACACTTTTACTTTGTCACAGTTTGTTGTGAGCAGTAATAAATCCATAGTTATTACACAAACAGCCCTAGTCCATAAGTAGTTCTCTATGACAGTGGTTCCCAACCTGGGGTCCGGGCCCCCCTTAGGAGGGCGCTAGAGATCGCAGGGGGTGCACAAAATTTTGTCTGCACTGAGGTTACCAAAATTATATTTGTACATATTCATATTCAACATATTCATAAAATCTCAATGTCTGAGAAACATAAATATGTATGAGTATAAGAACAAAAACCTACAATCGCTGTTTATTTTTTGCAAATAAAAGTTTGTAATTAATTACTTAATTCTTTTTGTGTGTCTATGCGGGTAGAAGTAGGGATTTGGGGGTCCTGGCTTGTCTTGCACACAGGCAAGGGGGGCTTCAAGGAAAAAAGGTTGAAACCACTGCTCTATGAGATTACATTTTGTTTATGTCACGACTAACTGCTCTAATCAGTATTTCACAGTGACCTATTGAGAAATAAAGAACTTCTTAGTAGTTATTAGTAGTGTTTCAGGTCTTAATGCAGCTCTGCTCATTTGTTTCTGCTATGTTCCTACATGTTTACCTATTAACTGCACAACAGCATTGTGTAACCAGGGCATCTATTGTTTTTGGTTAAGAAAGGACACATTTTATTACTCAGAATAGACTTCATAACCATGTGTGAACTTGCTAAGGATTCTCAGTGGTATTGTTATGTGAGGAGGGTCGTAGCCTTCTGTCAAGGATTCTAATGGGGGCCTGTGAAATGTTGCCTTGGCAATACTGATAAGGAGGTATTTTTATGGGCCACAACTAAACTCCCCAAAGACATTTTCTTTGATGTTTTTGCCATTTCTTCTGCACAAATACTGTAAAGATATACAATATTTTTTTCTTCTTCAGAAAATAACTATATTGCTTAGGGATGGATAGTTGAGAGTCGCATGTTGCTGGAATCCTTGTGTTATTGATGTCTAAAAGAGACACTACAACAACCAAAAATCTCTAGATATGTGCATTTTTGTTTCGCTGCTAAAGCTTGGATGGAGCTCCATCTCTCCAGAGAATACAGGGGGGCTTTACATCCTTCGAGGCAATGCCAGGAGTTAAGTATCATGACTTCAGGCTCATGTTCTGCTGCTCCAGGGTGTTCCATTCTATTCCTAAATTTGTCTGTGGAGATTAAACAAACTCTGTGTGCACAATTTAACACCTGCATCAAGTCTCCTCAGATAAAACAATGGATGTTTCAGATTCATCAAGCGGAAAAATCCTTGCTGCCTGCAAATGGGAACAAAATGAGATTGTTTAGTTTTGTTTATATAAACTTGATGAACATGCCTCAAAATCCTTAATGCATGCACATTTACGCACTTGGCAGACACTCTTATTCAGTGTACAAGCTGTAAATGAAAAGAGGTGCCATATTCAGAGAATACAACAGATTTTTAACAACGGATTCCTTTATAAAAAAACAATACAGTTGGACTTTTCATGTTCTGTCTGTGTGATAAGATGTTTTCAGATGTATTTTTTTCAATCAACCCAAACAGTAAAACTACTGAACTGACAGGTAAAAGAAATTACATTGATCATATCGTCACTATGACACCTGTCTAGGGGTGGGATAAATTTGGCAAGCAAACAGTAAGGTTGTTGGAAATGAGCAAATATGGTTTGATTCCACAAAAGAGCCACTGCAGCACAAATAGCTTGGAAAGTGCATGTCTGCATTGATAAAAAGGTGTCGGGAAACACATTGCATTGTAGCGTTCTGTGTGTTGGGCTGTACAGCTGCAGTGCGGCTCGTGTGTCCATGCTGACATCTGTCCACCACCGAAAGAAGGTGGCCTGGTCTGATGAATCACATCTTTTAAAACGTTCATGGATGGCATGTGCATCACTTACCTGGGGAAGAGATGGCATCAGGATGCACTGTGGGAAACAGTATTCTCTGTGCTATGTACCACTGTGAAACCTTGGATCTTCATTGTTGTTGCATACAGCATTCCGCTGTCTCTTCCAGCCCACCTTTATCCCATAGTTCATCTTGATGCCATCTCTTCCCCAGGTAACTGATGCACACTCACCCACAAACCATGTGATATAAAAGAAAATGAGATTCATTCATGACTACACTGCTGTGAAGTGTGAGGATCATTTACATTTTATTTTGACACATATCATCAGAGGCACAGTCTTATACTGATGGTATTGCTGATCTGAGTATAAAGATACTTAAAGTTAAAAACTGTTCACTTTAAGTGTTACAGTGTTGTAATATGTATGAGCACAGGGTCATCTCCATTAATATTCGACTCTTGACCTTTTTAACAGTTGACTTTAGATGGTACACTAAGATATAGTTTAAAATAACACAAAGCTGGGGGGTGGGGGGCAACTGTCGGAGCGCTTACTGGTTAAGTGTATAGCCCTTATCTTTGACCCTGGCTGAGCAGGAGGAAGGATAGAACTGAACATTTGGGCTTTTCGATAGAAAGCATAATAGAACAAGTAGTTAAAGATACAGTAAGCTAAGGGGACAAATGCAAAACCTAACACCGATAAATAAATGGAGCTCCTACCAAACTTCTTTTATCTATTTCACAGAAAGCATAACTGCCTTCTGTGTAATAGACCTAGGAAGCAATAAAACTGGCAGAAAGGTAAGGGGCGAAACTGAAAAAAAAATGTAAAACACAACACCAGTAAAGGAATGAGGCTTCTACCAAACTTCACTAAACGCTTCTATTAATGATTCACTGTGTCTAGACAAATGTATTTAGAAGGCAGTTTCATTCCGTTTTAGAAGTATAAAGAATGCAGAAATATCATCCTGGAATAAAAAAGCTATCACAGGCTGTCTTCCTGGCTCATATTCCACAGACGTGGACAGGCTGCGACTTCCTTTAAGACCTTGTCTGTGGGTTCCTGTGATTTATTCGTATATTCATGTTCTAGTCTAGCACAATAAAGCCTTAACAAATGCAAAGCATGCCTAAAAATGCTCCTTGCAATGATTACATCAATTTTAGTTTTTATCTTACAATGAGATTGATTGTGACCTTTAAATAACCCGGTAAAAGTAACCTCCAAAAAATGGTTCTACCCCAATGAAAGATTTTTACCTAGAACCAAGTCAAGAATCCTTAACACAAAAACATTTTAAAACCTTTATTTTTTAAAGTGCATCTTAGCTAATTACATTCTTGTCTTCTTGTCTTTTAGAGTTAAATAAAGAGTTAAGCATTTTCTTCTAAATAAAATTAATCTCATAGAAACCTTTTTTCACTACAAAACATTAAATAACCTTTTAATTATTGTTTATGAAGAACAGTTTTTGTTTAAAAGTTGGAAATTTAAAATGTCAACATAATAGAAATGTGCCTGAACTGTTTTCAAACTGCCGAAAGGTTGCAAACCACTGGACCACTAAAAGTTTCTTCACATGAGGCGTCTGTTTATAAAAATGATTCTTTAGGGAAGCATGATTAGGTTAAACGATTCCTCTACGCCACTGTCCATGGAACACTTTGTGACATCATTTACTCTTTTCCAGGAATTTCTAGCTTGCTTTTTAGTAAATTTCTATTCCCCTCCTCTAAAGTAAGTTAGAGGAGTGTAAATAAGTTAATGTGTACTGTAGGTCAAAAGTACAATGTCCTGAAATCTACAGGGGTTAATAAAGACTAAACTAAAGCATTTCACACTCATTTACCACCGAGAGCTGGAATGGTGAGAGATTCTGAAGTCCCTGGCCTCTGACACACTGACAAATAAATACACTCTCTCTTCCATACAAACAGACACACACACACACGCACACGCACACGCACACACACACACACACACACACACACATCCACAACACCCAAAAAGGAA